>QLOI01004066.1:0-12847 GCA_003313605.1 Tuber umbilicatum | reverse complement strand
CAATCGCAATGCCAGTTTCCACTAACACTTGTTCTTGTGCTGGAAGTGGCATATCTTTTAACGTGTACAGATCGTGTCCAGCTGCCATTCTGGAACCCTTAGTTGGTATCGTCGCATCCTTGCTCAGCCTTTTTACCCTAATCTTCGATTCCTTTTTATCTTCTGTAATCTCTTCGATCTCAATTCCTTCATCAATTTCCGTCTGCGTCTGAATAGCCGGACTAACCCCCAAAAATACCCAAGGCGGCCGGGCCAAAAAGTGGCCTGTCCGTCCGTCTGTTTCCAAACGCTGGCCGGCCGATCTCCGGCCTGCTGTGCGTTTCGTGGAAAATAGGTGAACTCGATCGAGCACCGTTACGGAATGGGATAATTTCTGGCCTTGACTCGCTGCCCCGCCGACACCAAACGAGCCGGGTAAACCACACCCTTAAGGATTTTCTAAGCTCCGGCTCTCCGAGTATTGCACGGCAAGCTAGTCCGCAAGTGAGTAGAATTATCAATAATCCCAGGACGAGATAATTGATATCTAGGGCCCCGTGTGTTGTAGAATGTAAGTGAATAGGATCAACTACTATTCCAAGACAACATAACACTAACCTACAACTCGCTATATATTGCAGGGAGTAAGTAAACTGAATTAACGGCTCCAGGGCGGGGTAGTTTCTCCCATCACCCTCGCCGACTATTATAGCGGGCAATTAAACAGGATTAGTCACGGCTCTAAAGGAAGGTGGAACGTAACCTTTAAGGTGGGTTGTCGTATTTAACAAATGCCGTGATACTTGTATGCTACGAGTACTTCTCCGCCACAGGTCTGCGTCAGCCTCAAGCCAAGCCAAAACAATAGTGTGCCAGTAGGAATTCCGCAGTGACATGTCCTTGGACCCTGGACCTACGGTACTCGGAGGTTTGTAACCGGCTACGGCAGCGGTAATTTCGAACCCGTTACGTGTGTTGTAAAAGAGTCGGAACACTGAATTATTACGAAGCTCGGTATGATACAGTACTGTGCATTATTGCGCCACAACCCAGAAGACCTCAAGCGATTACCGAAGAGCATTTACACAAGATCCGAAGGTGTGTATTCAATCTATGGTAAACTTTCAAAGCCCTCGATAAAACAGAGAACACAGGGCACTATCGGATGCCGTCTAATGTTTTTCCCTAAAACCAACACCACACGATCGGCACTAATCCCGTACATGAAAGATATAACATTGTGCAAATAAAAAGCCAAAACAATCCGTTACCAAACGCCGAGAGAGAGGCCCATTCTGCAGAGTAAGTTTCAATCTACCGTCACGTTAGAAGATATCCGGAAGAATATGAGGAGTCGGAACATACCTTCCAAGAAGAAATAATTTCCGCTCAACTTCTGTTCCTGGTCAAGTTGAGAATCCAACTTATTGATCCTAGGCCTGAACGTATTCTGATCCCTACGGAATGTGACGTTAAGTGATTTCAAGAAGGCGTTACATCCAGTCAACAAGCTCTGTGGAGCAGTGGCTGTGGCGTCAACAGAAGGTTCACCCTCAAAGACAATAACACGATCCGCTAGATATGTCGCCATAATGAAATCGTGCTCGACAACGAATGCGGTCTTCTTAGCATGCATAATAAATCGTTTGATGACACGGGCTGCAATGATACGCTGTTCGGAATCGAGATAGGCAGACGGCTCGTCGATGAGGTAGATGTCGGCGGGCACGCCGAGGGCAAGGACGATGGCAACCCGTTGCAGTTCTCCTCCAGATAAGTGCTTTACCTCCTGGTCAATAAAATCATCAATATGCAATGGTTTGTAGACATCGGTCTGGAACTGGGGATTGAGGAATGAGGATCTAATCCGCTTCAAGAACAGTTCTCGTACAGTTCCAGGGAACTTAGGGGTGATCTTCTGAGGCTTCATAGAGATGCTCATCTTAGGGATCTTCTTGTCGTCATCTGGAGCCTCTACACCAGAAAGCATGCGACAGAATGTTGTCTTTCCTGTTCCGTTCTCTCCCATCATAACTATGATTTCCGAATCTGTAAATTCTCCTTTGTCAACATGCAGGTGGAATTTTCCAAGTGTCTTGTCCATGGCTGGGTATCCGAATGACCGTGATCTATCAACCATAAACTCATCCCCGGCCTCGGCAATTCTGAACTGGAGAGACTCCTCACGGAAACGAAGATTCTCAGTAGGGATATGACCATCCAGGAAGATGTTGATCCCTTCACGAACAGATGCTGGTAGCGTCACGACGCCATATACTGAGGGCTTTCCGTAAAGGACACAGATGAAATCCGAGAGATAGTCCAAGACTGACAAATCATGCTCCACAACAATAACGTAATTGTCAGGTCTAGTCAAGCCGCGGATAGTGCTAGCAGCTTTCAAGCGTTGTTTGACATCGAGATAAGATGAGGGTTCGTCAAACATGTAGCTACAAAACTGTCAGCACAAGTGTGGCAAAAGTATACGTTAAATGAGCATACACATCCGCCTTTTGTACGCATGCGACAGCAATAGCAAATCTTTGCAACTCTCCACCAGAAAGCTGCTCAACATCACGGTCCAAAACGGGACGCAAATCTGCAACCATCAGTCAAGAATTCCCAGTGCAAGTTGATATTTAAATGTACCAAGAATGTCAATCATAGACTCCATGACTTCATTCCCCCGCGCGCACTGAGCTTTAAGCAATGCACTCACAGACCTCACAGTCCCTCGAATCGCCAGTGGCAACTTATCAACATACTGAGGTTTGACAACCGCCTTAATATTATCCTCTACGACCTTTGTCAAGTAGTTCTGCAACTCCGAGCCACGGAAGTAGGCCAATGTTTCGTTCCAGTCCGGGGGGTTATCATAACGGCCTAAATTTGGCTTTTGCTTTCCAGAAAGAATCTTCAAAGCGGTGGACTTTCCGATACCGTTCGTCCCAACAAGACCAAGGACCTGGCCAGGACGGGGTGTGGGCAATCTATGGAGCTTGAATGAATTTGCTGAGTAACGATGGGTGACTTGAGTTTCGAGGTTGGTCGGAAGATTGATGATGTGAATAGCTATTGGAAGAGACAGGTTCAGTCAACATTTCTCTTTGCAGCACTTTCCCCAGGGGCAATTTGATGTACCTCCGAAAGGACACTTCTTTGGGCAGATACCACAACCAATGCACAGCTGCTCGGAGATAAAAGCAATCTTAGAGTCCGACGTGACCTCGATACACAGCCTCCCTGTCCTGACGACTGGGCACGACTTTTTGCATTCTTGTCGACATTTCTGTAGCTCCGAATATCAGAAAACCCCGTTGCTTGTTTCACCACCACTATAAAGCGGAAGATCGCGAATTTCATACCTTAGGTTTACACTGCGGAGGAAAACCATTTAGCCATCGTCATGCCGGTATAAAATCACTTCAAGGACGGAAACTTACCTTATCCGTGCTCACGATGGCAATACTGTTGGTGGCGGAAAAAGTGTTTAGCGCCTTCCACTACAAAGCCCTTAAAATGATAGGAGAAAACACATACCGTGTAAGTTTATCGGCCATTCTTATCAAGCTCAAGCGGATACACACTGAAATATGTGAGCGAAGGAATGAGATTAGAAAATAAATAGTTATTCTGCAGGCATAAACGAGAAGGAGGGGTCGACCGTGGGTCGAAGGATAAGTGGGGTTCAGATTTAAGTTTCTGTGTGCGCAGATTATGTCAGCAACAGGTCATCTTGTCTGAGATTGGCTAAGAGTGTGCATCGAGTCATGGAATCTTGAGTTGGACTCACAACAAACATTAGTTAATTTTACCCCATGGGATAGATCTACAATTGCTTTTCGGAAATAGTTTGAGTGATCAGCGAGACACCGGTACCGCTCATTAGTGAAACCCCATGCACCGCACCCGAGTAGCACCTACTGGACCGCAGTGCTTCTCTGTGCTGTGATGCCATTGTCATTACAATTAGCGGCAGCACGCTTGCCGACCTCCTCCAACATAGATAAAGAGGGCACCTAGTCTAATATTATTATATGTACGCATTCCAACCATTACTGTCAACAGAAAATAAGTGTAGTACATACAGTAGCAAACTCTAATCATTATGAACATTGCCGGTGCACTATCCAGAATAATAACTCCCACCGATCCCGTAACAAGCTCAACTCCCTCATAACGAGAGAAAACAGAAAAAGAAATTCCAATCCAGCGGAGCTCAGGACGCCAAACCCCCAAAAGCACAATTGGTGTATCCGTGGCTGCAAGGTGACACCTAGCCAGAACTAAAGCCCCAAACCTCTGACTACTACCCAGGCACCGACAGGCACCACAATATTATCATTAACACCGGTAACCACCGCTTCTACCATGCTCCCCCAAAGCCCCACTGTTGCAATCTTGGCCCAGACTACGGGGGACCATGTCTGAGTTTCTGTGCCCACCCACCACCTACCCACGCTCAACCCGGTCATAACGGCAAGAGTAAATGCAAGGCTTCCTTCAATACTTTTTCCGCCTCTCCAGCCCCATTTGGTTCTTCCAAATCTCCTTCCGATCAGTGACGCAGCAGCATCACCAAGCCCGACACAAACTACCCCACTGACGAAGGCCAAGTCAATCTGCCTCCCCGACCAATCCCAAGCATCACCCCCCTCGGTGTCCGTGGAAGCAAGTGTAAACCACCATCCAATAGCACACCCAAGGAGCAAGAAAACGTGCGAAACGATTACCGGGCCTTTGAGATCTCTTCCGTCAACAAAGGGCTGCAAAAATACGGCAATTTTTCCACTGAATGGCGGTAGCTGCCCCGCCCTAACTGTGTCAAGTAGTAGGAAAGCCGCAAGTGTCAGACTTAACCCAAGATATGTGAATGCGGGATCTAGAACCCCCGGGATAAGAAACATGATGACAACCATTCCATGAAAAACTTTTCTCCTGGTATCTACTTGGATATGTGCCAAGATAGCGGTCACCAAACTAATTCCCATAGCTAGCACTACGAGCCAGTATCCAGTTATAAGTAAACGGAGATTTGCCGCAGACGCAGCTCCTTCCGTGACGCAGTATCCAGAACCTGGAGCTATCATGTCCACTAGATTTTGATACCAGCTCTGGCCGCAAAGAAAATATCCTGGGGCCCAGAGAAATGGGTCGATGCCATCTAAGGCGTATTTCCCGATATAGGGGCGCAGTGCCACCATGACAACACACACAACGCTACCATATACCCATAGAGAATACGCAAGTTTCCGCTTCCTAGCTTGCTCGTGGGTGAGGGAGGTATAAAAAGATTTTTGACTAACGGACCTTGACCTTGCTGATTTGGAGACCTTTGAGGTTATCTCTAGCAGCTCCCCTTCGCTATCACTTGCTTGTCCCTTCGCTCTTAACGAGGTGAGTTTTTTCCATCTTCCGATGCTGATAATGGCATTTCCAGCACGGCGTAGTTTGTGGGAGGGGACACGTGCAAGATTGACGTTCCACTTGATAACGTCTTCGCAGAGAATTAAGATGCCCAGGCCCCCGCCCCAAAGAACAGCTTTCAGAATAATGGCTTGGGGTGATGATGCATAAACCAAAAGATTGACCAACGCCGTTGCAATCATTCTAAGCTCGGTTGAGGTCAACGAGGGATGTAAAAGATAGGTCAGGACCGAGCTTAAGCCAAAGTGAAGTGGCGGGAGAAATGAGAGCGCATCGGAATTAGATTCGGAGTTTAACTGCTGGGAGAAATGCGCCGGGATGACGAGGGGAAGTAGGGACAGTATCCAGCGAAGATCCCACCTCGGTATAAGAGTTGGCGGCAGAGATGAGAGACTCAGGATTAAATTTGAGACAACATACGGGTTTTTGCTCCTTGTGCTCTCCTGAGTCATTGAAAGAGCAACCATTATCGGAAAAACGATAGGGTACAGAAGCGGCGATGGATCAAGAGATCTCGGAAGCACAAGTTGGCCGCCACTGAGCAGGATTAGAAGTGGGTAAGAGGCCAAAGTTGTAGAAAGCACAGCACCCCATGCAGCGAACTCTAGATCCCCAGGTTAGCAACAAAAAAGAGGAAAAAAGCTCCCCCGGTAGTCGCTAAATCCAACCGCTAGCTCAAGTTCGATTTACCTTGTTTCCGCATACCCACTTCCTTCCAGATCCTGCCTTCTCTGCTGAAAAGCACGACACCAACTAATACTCCCATCAAACCGATTTCAATACCACGGCGCACAATGACAATCCCCCTAGGTTTTCTTTTCTTCTCTCCTCCCAGTTCGCGCCCACCGCCCGGCAGTCTCCGTCGGAGCCTACCTCTCTCGTCCTCATCACCATCAACTGTATCATCTTCTTCCCCGTAAAACCTCCTCTCCTCGGATGATGTGCGGCCCCTCTTTCCCGGTGGCGCCGGAAGCTTTCGCACAAGCTCATCGTCAGCTTCTGTACCCGATTCTGACCCCCCATAGCTGGGCTTTTGCGGAAGCGGAGAAGTTGCGCGGGATGCGTTTGGGGTTAGAGATGGTGAAGGAAGGTATGCGGCTCCGCTTGGGGAGGGGGCATGCTGCACTCTTGGGGACGGGAGAGGTCTCCTCCGGTAAGGTTGCGGTGAGCGAGACGGTTGCCGGTTAACAACTGGAGAACCAGGTCGAGAAGGCAAGGTGGGAGCTCTCAGGAAATCGATCGGCGGATTACTCTTTCCCATCCTTTATTCCTACCGGGGGTGCCGAACAGGGGAAAATAGGAGCCAGATGGAAGTACTGTACTTGTACGGCAGTAGGGAGGAGTGAAATTACTATTTCGGATATTTATGTTCTGAATAGGGGCAGAGCCATTGGAAAGAACGAGAGAAAGGTAAGGAAGAATGAAGGGGAGGTTTGAGGGAGGAGTTTGTTCGATAAGTGAGACATGGGCCGGAAAGACTGACGACAGCTCTCCTGGGATGGCATGCCGCCCTGGTACCAATATTCGATGCAACACGTGAAAATGGATCAACCAACAACAAGGGCGAACCGTTGCGGATTGAGTATTTAAATTAAAGCTCACTCGCCTCCCTCACTAACTAGGAGTGTAATTTTTTTCCCTCCGGTACTCGAATATACATTCATTGGCAGTTCGCTTATGACACTAAGTTGTTTAAACTAGGCATGCAGCGAAACCTGCTGGGTTCTTTTAACTTATGAATACCAGTACCGGTATACTAGCATTAACTTATACCTTCATCGCATGTTTTTAGGGACACGATGAGGTAGATGTTAGAATGTGTGTTCAACGGTACCGGTAGTGCCCCCTTGCCCGCATGCAGGATACAGCACGCAACACTACAAGAGGGAAAGCCAGATATTTGGCTTTGGGACATTGTGACATGTTATCAGGCGGACAACATCACCCTGTACTGTACATTCACCTACGAGACCGGTACAGTAGGCGAAGAAAACAGTGGGCTGGAGGGAAGGAAACTAGTTCAGAACACCGGTACAATACTTATTCTATTTCACTGAAAAACTCATCGCAGGACCGTGTCAGCACGAGCGGCTGCACGAGACATCCAATACAGATATGACACCTGTCCGATCCGCCATTCATGATACCGGTATCCCAATCGAACTCAGTTTGGTGTGACGGAAGAACCGGAGTTGGTTACCTGAGGAGGGTAACTATAGATAATCCTTTTGCTTACCGCGCACCCATCCCATCGGACTGGACTGGTCAATTCCCATAGAAACTTCGAAAGCTTAGTCAACCAGAGCAATCTCTACTCGTAAATCTTATCACGATCGGGAAGGTCAGGGAGGGGGATCTTATGCTCCTCGTATTGTGTGTTCCTGTCTGCCCAGACATGGGGATAAGCTCTGATTGATGTGCTCCTTCACAGCTAAGGTCGATATCTAATGAGCATATGTATCGGTCTTTGGTAGTATAGTGGTTAGTATTTCCGCCTGTCAGTTCATTCTGAGCGCGGACGACCGGGGTTCAATTCCCCGCCAAAGAGTATTTCTTATATTTTTTTTTTTTTGCGGCCCTTCACCTACCCTACGTTCGGATTAGTCTACGTTCCGATGGGGGCCTAGGCGGGGGTCGCGGAGTCTTTCGGGGCAGTCGATAAATTCAAGATGAGGGCTCCTGTAGAAGCTTGCAAAGCTGTAGAGAATTGGAGGATCGGCGATCCGGACCAGATTGGGCGAGAAGCTCTTTCCCGTTCACCCCCAGATGGGAGGAGGGGAGCCTCGATACTAGTTAATAATTACCGGTATTACATTATCCTCGTTGAGCCAACCGACACCTCCTTGGGTTTGAGAACGCTAGTGTTCAGATGGAAATGGAGAAGCTTTTCACCCTTCCTAGCATTAAGCCTACCAAATTAAACTATCCCCTACCTCAGACGGGAATGAGCAAGGGACTTCAATCCCCTGCCTATCCCTGCCATCAATACCGTACCGTTACTTCTTACCCAGATTACATAAGTTATCACAGTACTCGTACACTCCGGAAAGCCCACCGGACACGGTACTCACTCGTCCTTGCCAAGATTGCACCCGCAAGCCAAATATTGGTCAACACCAAACATCAAACCCCCCCCAACCCAGGTGATACGATTGTATGTCTAGAACTCAATCTCAACCTTTTTTATTTGCGCTTCTATGGGACGAGTCTAAGGCCAACATTCCAATTCCAGCAGGGTGGTGCCGAAGGCCATATCACCGGAAATGTCGATTTTTCGCCAAATTTCGCGTAAGAACTTACTCGAGTATGTGGGACGAAACACTCTGGTTAGATACTCGGTTTATTTAGTCGGGTTACAATAATTGATTTTGTAGTAACATACTCGAGTAATACCGGCAGGATTACCAGCTGTAGCATACCAGTACAGGTAATCAAAATTCTGGATCCGTTAGTTCCTTTATCATAAACAGGTAGGCCCACGCATGCGGTGGCATCCTAGGGGATTCTCTTTGTCGCCGCTTTCGTCGCAGGAGTCCTTCTCCACTTCTTCTTCCTCCTCTCACACACTTTCCCCTTCTCTCTCGTCTTTTCCGCCCTCTACGGCTTCTACTTCCTCCGCAGCTCCGTCTGCTGCCTCGACTTCGCGAGCGCCGGTGAACATTCTGGCTCGCTCTGCCGCTATATTTCCTAATAAGCCGGCCGCCCGCAAGTACCTACTCCTCCTTCCAGAATCTCTCCTTACCCAGAACATCACATGTATAAACTCTAGATGGTAGGCATGTTGGGTTCAATTCACCAATAAAGTAGATAGGAATATTGCTTGTGCTGGGATCATTGGTGACTTACGCCGCTTTCCCCGCTGCCCGCTTCTGAGCGATAAATATTTCCTACTATTTCTGCTTCTCAAGACATTAGAGACCCCCCATGGGATCCCCTTTCAGAAGCCCGACTCGACAACCCCCCCGGGTTCGATCACTGATTGTATATGATAACATGAGCCATCTTGATCACCTGCATATCGGTCCCAAACTTATTGTACGAGTACAGTTTGTGGACATGTGTTCCGTGGCTCAACTTTGTACAGCCACAAGAAGAGAAACAAGTTGAATACAAGCGTAGCGATGGTCGCGAAAGAAGACGCGAGCCTGAAAATGAGTAAATTAAGGGCTTGTTTAGATGTCTAGAGATTGAAACCCATGAGATTCGGATCCATAGTTCGAATTACCGATACAGAAATCGAGAGATCGGGGTCTCGGGGATTTATTTTAGTGGCGCTTAATAATCATAAAATATCATCGGACAGTTGATACTTGTAATAAGGAAGGATTGAAGTGGGATGTGTTGAACACAACCAAGGACCTAAATTCGGATAAAAGGTGTAGTGATAATCTCCGCTGGGATTTTAGCCTCAGGAGGTAAAACTTTGAATCTCAGAGATTGCAAGGACGTGATAGGAATTACGGTCTCAATGTGGACATCGAAACACGCCAAATATTGACTCTCTGAGACTGCGACGCAAACCTTCACCAGTGTGGCGTCAAGTTGTGGCTCCATGAGTCTGCTATCATAATGGTATTATTGGAGAGGGGTGTTGTTTGACCACGTGTGCATTGGCCCCTGATTTCTTGAATGCGGCGGTAACCGAGGTCGCAATCACACAATTCAATACAAACCACCAAACTTTTTCTTCCAACTTACGGGCTCTCATGGACTTTCGAAACTGCTAGAACGAACACTACTTCAGCAGCATTCTCACATTCGGGGGCCTCACTCTGCGATGTCAATTCTCAGTAAGACGCCATCCTGCTGAATCGTTCTCTACATCTTTCCATCCCCTTTCCCCTTCATTCGGGCATTCGGTAACTAGTCCTGACCACTACAGCCTCCCTACGCAGTACTCGAATCCTCAAATTCCTCCCCCTTGTATCCGCCTTTTGCATCCTCGTCGGCGTAACTTGGCTTCTTCTCCTCCCCCTTGACGACTACTCCCGTCGTACATACATCTCCGAGAACGCCCTACTCCCCGGACAAGTGCACACCTACTTCGGCGGAAGCGAGCAGGACGTATTCAGAGCCTACCGACATGAGGTAACAGCGCTGGGCAAGAACGCTTCGGCCGGTGGGTCAGGTGTTATGGCGGAGAAGATCGGGGGCATCTTCGATGCATTCGGATTGAAGGTTGGGAAGCAAAAGTTTGAATACACCGCCGCTGGAGGCGTGTATACGGGGGAGAATGTATATGCCGTATTGCAGGCTCCCCGAGGGGATGCTACGGAGGCTCTTGTGCTATGCGCTGCTTGGATTAATACTGAGGGGGAACTTAATGAGAGTGGTGTCGCGCTTGTGCTGGCTTTAGCCAGGTATCTAAAAAGTGGGCCATTATCCGTTTGTTATTTCCGATGTGGCTAATGGGCTGTAGGATGGTCGCTTTGGTCGAAGGATATAATCTTCTTGATTACCTCCGATTCACGAGCTGGACCTCAGGCGTGGGTTGATGCCTACCATGACTTGCATGCTCCTCCAGCCGTGGCCTCACTTCCACTCAAATCCGGCGCTATTCAAGGTGTTGTTGTGGTGGACTACCCAACCTCACGAGGGTTCGAGTCTCTGCACATCGTGTACGACGGAATAAACGGCCAACTGCCCAACCTAGATCTTATTAACACCGCTGTACGAATTGCCTCCGGACAAATGGGCATCCGTACCACGTTGCAAGAGATGTGGAGTCATGACAACCGGTACAAGGATCGTTTGCGAACCATGTTACGTGGGATGGTAAATCAAGGGTTGGGCCATGCATCTGGTCCCCACAGCTCATTCATTCCGTATCACATCGATGCGATCACCCTGCAGGCATACGGCGACGGATGGCATGATGAGGTCACTTTAGGGCGGACAGTAGAGAGCTTGTTTCGGAGTTTGAATAATCTTCTCGAGCACTTTCATCAGAGCTTCTTCTTTTATCTGTTGATGGCTGAAAGGAGGTTTGTTAGCATTGGTACGTACTTGCCGAGTGCTATGTTGATTGCGGTTAATTTTACGATTGCTGCTATCGGGCTCTGGTTGAAGAGCGGTCGGTTGGATGACAAGGAGGAGGATAAGAGCGCCGGTGGGAAGGTTTCGGGAGAGAAGAAGAGACTGTTGGAGTCTGCAGAGGAGGCACCTTCCGGCGCGGTTAGTGAAGAGCGACCATTGCTTCTGTCAATGGCATTCGTCGTTGCTATCCACTTCTTAGGATTCATACCCTTGTACCTATTCAATAATCTGGACGAGAAGGTTTCATCCCTCCTACCCGAAACTAGATCCGCGCTAACCTTACGTAGAACTTCACTAGCGCATTCTATATCTTCACTCTACTTAACGTAGTTCTTCCATCAGTTCTGTGCGCAATATTTACCAAATCATTTGCACCCACATCTCTGCATTTCACCCTGATCAAATGCTTTTCGCTCCTCCTGCTAGGAATGTTCCTCTCTGCCTTGGCAACACTTAACTTTTCACTCTCCTTCCTCATTGGCGTCTTTGCTTCTCCGATTACGTTCATCAGTCCTACCCCGAAGCGTAAATGGACGGTCGGAGCAGCTTGGATGGTATCATTGCAAGGACTGACACCGACAACAGCACTAGTCGGCGTGGCACTCTACTGGGGGGAGCCGTTGAGCGAAATTCTCAAGGAAGCTGCGTTCGGGTGGAGAGTGTGGGGAATGTGGACGCAGGTCGTAGTCTGGTGTGTATGGTGGCCTGCATGGATTATCGCGGGAGTGCTGGTAGCGGGGAGTTGGGCTGTGGAAGCGTAGGTGCTCACTATCAGGCGCCGAGTATTATAGCATTGATAGAATGGAATTTTGTTTGGCATCACGAGTGATTCGACTTGAATGTTAGTAGAATACGGGAGGTCTCGGGCCTGGCAGTATCTCGGCGCGGCAGCAACAAGTCCACCACAATGATTGACAACACCAGCAGCGCGCTGAATCGAAGCGCTGCCTTTTTAGCATCGCTTGGATAAGAGATCACCTACAAGAGCCCGACTATGGTATGGTACGGTGCCGGCAGTCTATGACTTCTCAGGTCCATTGCCGCATTGGGATCACTACCGTATTACCCGGGCTGTTCCCGAAATTTATGGGCACCTCTATCATGCGGGAACCTTCATGTACTCGTACAAGTGCAGTACGCCTACCCAGTAAAATATTTTGAAGCTAAGGTGGGCCAAGGGCGATAAAGCAGGGTGGTTGGGTCGGGAACACCGTCTGGCGTAGTCTATGTAGCCATCACGATTTGGCCCGGCGGGCGAGCGATTCGTTGGGAAATGCTGGCTGAGGAGGGAAGGTCAAGCTAAAAGTGGAGGGGGGTTGGATACAAGCAATGTTGCAACGAAGGGGGGGTTGGATCAAAAAACGATCGAAGGGCTGGAACGCACTTTTTCGAACCGGGGGGTTAT
>QLOI01004057.1:0-20734 GCA_003313605.1 Tuber umbilicatum | reverse complement strand
GGAGAATGAGGGGGGGAAAATAAAAGTGAACACGGGTTGGGTGGGGGGCGACTGTTTGTCGGGGAGTCAACTTGTACCAAGCAAAGTGAACCACAGATCGAACCAGCAGTGCCGATACCGCAGAACTCAGGCACCGTCAGAAAAGCTATGGATAAACGGAACGAAGAAACAAAAAAAATAGCGTGGCGTGGAAAGAAAGAAAGAGGCGAGGTACGGGATCTCATGCAACACACCGGGTGCGCCGGACAGAAAATCAGGAGGGCATTGGCTCGTTCCTTTACTTGCTCACCAACGAACACTCCACGGACACAATAGAAGGGAAGGAAGGAAAAGCAACAAATAAGGAGTGATGGGTGCCGGTGCCGGTGCCGGTCGGGGGCGTAGAGGCCCAAGGGAAGGAAGAAGAAGGAAGGGGGGTGACCGTCTGCAAAACACATGGAAGGCTGGAAGGGCAATGGAATATACCGAGCGAAGGGATGGGTGATGCCAAGACTCTACCGGAATCCTGAACCAAAGTGCCAGAACTTCCAAACCATGGGAAGAATGCTCTTCTGATCGGGCCACGGAACGCCAGAGCGGGGCTCCTCTACGGTAGTTGAAACATTGATTCTTACCATCCAGAGACAGCTTACCTATGTCTGCCCCAAACCCGACTATCATACCCCGTGTATAATACATTTGCCGATAACCAAGCATCTACATAGGAAGGCCCGGGGCCTGAACACGCAGCCGAATTATACCCAAAATCCGAGTTACCTCGGCCTCCAAGGCCCAGGCCGGGCGAAACACAAAATCGTTGCTGAAGACTCTTGCGAGACGCGCACAGGTAGACTACGGTAATGGCCAGCGCAAGGGTCCTCGAACCCCAACGAGGGGCTCTTTAAACAGAACTCTGTAACCCCATTCTGTTTCACGCCAGCAAGCTGCTCTAATAAGTTGACGGTATTCCGCTAACCTAGCCGCTAAGAGATTATCATGCTCATATCATTTCTCTGGTACCTGATCGGCAAGAGAAATAAGTTTATCCTCCGGCGACGGTGCTCCATGCCAAGCCACATTGTTTCAACCAGTGTTCAACCGCTCCCCAAGTTGCCCCGAAACCGTGCGCCCGCCCCAATCACAAGCGGAAACTGTGAAACACTTGACATCGTGGTGAACTGTTGTTGTCGGGAAGGGATCGTTGCCACGAGTAAGGCCACAATGCCCTAGTCCTAGTAGCAGAGCCCCTCCCGTGCTCCTGAACAAGTTGGCCTCGAAGAATCGCGCAAATGCTCTGGCCTCACTAATCGTTCATTCTCCTAATATTTGAGGCCCTATTCTGTGCCCCATTGGAAGACAACCCGCAGAGCTCGGTGCGCTAAGGCTCTACCGGTAGTGCAAAAGCGAAAAGACCCCTGGCACTGCCCGACGTGAACCGTTGGTTCCATCGCGGCGATAGCGCTCGGTAATCCTTGTGAGAAGATGCTCACTACGAGTATGTGATAGTCGTAGCATGAATGCGGAGCACATAGGTCTTGTGTTACTCACAGTGCTAGCCTGACTTACCGAGAGATAGCACTACCCACATCAATACGGCTACCTCTAGTTCGAACCGAGTTATCACGCTTCCCTAGGACTCGGATGGATAAATAGTGATATTTACTTGAGTACGTTGTGAAAGAATCGCGGAGTATTCCCCGACCACGACCCGATGGTTCCGGAGCCCGCTAATCCCGTCATTTCTACACCGGCCAAGATAGGTGCATAACGAGCGATATTGCATGATTGCATGAACATGCTCAGCCCCAAGAACTTCAAGCCGTGCCGTACCATATACTTCGGATGCGATATTCCCTGAGTTACCTGCCCAGCTATAATCTCAGTCGTTCGGATGGTTTGTGGTGCGATTGATGTACATCGAGTGTCATAAAGACGTGGATACCCGTTGCTGTCAGGAACCGGGCACAGTACCGTATCGGGTACGGTAATATTATGTATTTGGTTTAGTGTCGTTTTCTTCACACTCTATGCGGTTAGACATACTTGACAATTTAAAAAAGTCTCCGGACGCTTTGCGCCGAGACAGGTACAAATATATGCAAAGCGTCCGGAGACTTTTTAAATGGCCAAGTACAGTACCGCAGTTGGCATGGGGGCGGACTTTAGAGCTCATGGAGTGTCGTGAGATATTAGGATAGCTCTAGATAGTTTGGTGGAATCGCAGGTGATCATCATTTGTGGAGGGGGTGAGATTCCCTAGAGTCTGTGAATTTCCGGAGTTGGTTGCTGTCCGGAGATGTATTTATATACTTCTCTGACCTTTACTAGCGTCTCTATCGATGGTTCGGCGAACCATCCTTTCATGTTCCGGCCTTCGTCTTTTCACTCTTCCGCGCTTTCTGACCTCTATTACTTTGTTGTTTTCTTATTTCTCTTGCTTTGTTTGCTTTCTTCTTCTATTTGCGGTATTGTCTGCTCATGGGTTCCTATCCTGGTTGTTGACGGAGTGGTCTTAATATTATAGCTGGTATGATAGGAGCTATAGATGGATATTGTTACAGTGTTCCATGGCAGAGCGAGCCTACAGTGCGAAGAGAAACTCTATTCAAGTAACCATTGCCCTAGATCAATTCTCAGCGGCTTCCCGCCTCACCGTATCCTCGCTTTGCCGTGGCTTGCAGTAATGTGAGTGTGAGCATATGTTGCGCTGAGTGTGCGAGTGAGCAAGTTTGGGCCGTAGGGAAATAATGTAGGAGAGAAACGCATGCGAGAAAGTCGTTGTTTGAAGATAGTGGAAGAGGAGAACAAGAGATTCAACATAATATTATATTTATGTTGCTCTCAGTCTACGAGTGAGCGATGGTGTCCCCCGCCAGGCATACGTACCATTCGGTACATATATACAGTATACCATGTAGCGCCCGTCTCTCCCCCCCGCACTAGCAAACCTACAATCTCTCCCGAACCGACCCCCGCTTTTCACTCACGTGTTCTTCTCTTCTACCTCAGATTATATCGACATCGGCTACTACGTTAGTAAACCTAATAACTTCTCTATATCTCCATCCACCCGGTTCCGGCTAGCAATTTTTACCAAGATGGACTGTCGACCACTTGTCCATGGTAGCCACAGTGAGTGTCAAGCTCTGGATGCAGGGGGAGTCAGGACAGCGACCGGCCAGAAGTTGGTACAGGTGTTCCTGGACTGTAATTTTGGGAAAAGGAATTATCTTCTCCGGAAATTAGAAACAAAGGGCTCACAATGCAAATGCCGATGGGGGGTTCCCTACATTTCCAGGGAGCTCTAGATGTCAATGGAAATGAGAGGTTGGGTCTCTGGTTCGCTGAGTAGCAATCTAACTAAAAGTATCAAGTTTCCAAAATATTCATACAACTCATTATGTTCAACCCTCGATACCCAGCGTAGGTATACTCCTGCACATCAAGTGTTTGTGTCAACCATCCAAGCAGGGCTCTTTTCGGAAAGATGTGGGCTTCCGATAGATGTGCATCGCGAGATTTCCCCCATGCAAACCAGCTCTTCACAGGATTTAGGGGACGGCATCGTGGGTCGGAGAAAACGCCTGATGCTGCCTTGAAAGTCGCGAATGCTGCTGGGAATGTTGAAGCGAAATTTGCCCTTGAAGTTGGTCTCTCGGAGACTTATGATATGCTAGTGAGGGATGCTAAGATGTTTCTTGAGGTTATGGAAACTTTCTCTGCGGTTATGCTTGTGAAGATGGAGGGGGGCCCGGAATACCACTGCCCAGTTCGAAAGCTTAGTGACGAAGAATTTTCCCATCTGGGGTTTCCCGGAAGGACGGAGATGGAAGAGCATGACTTCGCATTGGAGGGTGCGTATGGGCGAGCTGTTTACAGGGGACCCACTTGGGTGGGAAGAATCAGTGGATTCACTGAGATTTGGAAATGGGGCCTAGTATCTAGATCAGGTATTTGCATTAGCAATCGCGTTGTGAGTTATTACCGAGCGCAGATGCATTAAACCTTGCTAACCATTCTGGAACCTTGTTGATCTTCCTGAACTCCTACAGGTTGAATTTCGGCTAGGTTCCTCGATCTCGCTCATCAAGACCGCGGTATATCCTTTGACTGGGAATGTTATTCCCGCCAGCTGGTGGGCAGTATCAAGGAGCTCGGGCTGAATAGATACCGAGATGTGCTCTTGCATCGTGAGGGTGGGATCATACCCCCTCAGTATCAGCCCCCCTCTCCCACAAGCTCTGCGTAGTGGCCAGTGGCCGTTCACCCCTAACATTGTTCTCATTACTTCTTTTATCGGATCGCCGATTGGGCATCGGTTATGCTGATATGCGGCTAGGGTATGTGGTTCGGGGGTGTGCCGTGAGTATGCACATGGCAGTGAATTATTTCTTTAGAGTTCGCCGGGTTCCCGGAGGTGATTAGCTATTTGGAGATGTATTTACTCCCCGGTCTGCCCTTGGCAGCCGCTTCTATCGATTGTCTGATGCACCACCCTTCCACGATCCCATGTGCTTAGCCCCTCCGCGATCTCGCTCTCACCGCTTCACCCTCTAGTTCTTTCATCGGGCTTCTTCAGTAACTGCCCCGCTGATGGCTCAACCGGGGTGGTGTAGACTACTGGGACCTTGTTTGAGGCTTCGTTGCCAGTGAGAGCTTGGAATTGAATATATGGGCGCCTATCTTGGCTGTTGACGAGTAGTCCTATTAAGTGATATGTGTTATGGATACGTGGTTTTTGCCAACACGAGTGTGAGTATATCATTGAAACTTCCCTCATATGCCAAGCCGAAAAGTGAAATGGTAAGGGCTTGTCGCAACTTCAACTCGCCGTAACCTTCTTACTTGCTATCGACCAAAAGAAAAGGGCTAAATTGCCGAACACATATATCGTAAAGAACATCAATGATCTCATCCTCCATCAGAGGGAACCTGTTTTCCGCCCTCAGGCCATAGCGCATCATGAATTCCAACCATGTATACGCCTCTAAACTTGAAGGGTGTAAAGAAGCCCAGCCGGTACAAAATACCGGCCAAGCAACCAAGGCCCAACGAACGATGTCTCACTACCAGTAGAGATGCAATCCCACATAACGAAATAATATATCGTACCATGGAGAGGAAACCAACAAAGCAATTGTTTGAGGACAATGGAGGACGATAGTGAGAAATTCAACATTTATGTTGAGCTCAGAGTGCGAGTGAGTAATGGTGTACCGCAGCTTGGCATACGTACTGTTCTATCTATGATATCGTTGTCCACTTCCCTCCTAGAACTAACACACCCCCGGATTGGTCCCCCGCCACGTGTTCTTCTCTTCCACTTCAGATCACATCGATGTCGACCACTGCATCAGTAAATCCAATACTTTCCGCTCCATATATCTGCTCACCCGCTTCCGGCTGGCAATTTTTACGAAGATGGACCACCAACCACTTATCCCCAGCAGCAATGATGCTCCTAGGCCAGACCAGCAGCCATTGCCTATCGCGCTTCCCCCTGTCCCACAAGTGCTCGTCGATTCACACCTTGACCATCACCATATACCCAATCCAGAAGACACAGCCCAAGTTTCCGAGTCGGCGCAGGCGGATCACATTCCGGCGACCGGGAAAACCGGGCCAACGCGCGGTCACTGGCGGGAGCATGTGCAGCTGTTCAAGGACTGGTATTTGGGGAAGGGAGAATTTCGTTCTCCGGATGTCAGAGAGAAAGGACTTATAATGCAAATTTCGATGAGAGATTTCACAAGTTTCAAGGACGCTCTCGACGCCTATGAAAATAGAAAGTCGGTTATCTGTCCCATTTATACACGATTCAACTGATGATCCCAGGTTTCCAAAATATTCCTATGACTCGTCGTGTTCGACCCTGAGCTTCCAATGCAGGTCCACCGCTGTACGTCAAAAGTTTGTATCAATCATCAGAACTGGGCTCTGTGAGGCAACTGCTAGGCTTCCGCGCGGCGCGCGGGACGGGATTTGGATCACTGGAAACCAGGGATTCTGGGAATTTAAGAGGCAGTATGACGGGTCAGAGAAAATACCTGATGTTGCCTTGCAAATTTGTGATGCTGCTGGTGATTGCAGAGTCAAGTTTGCCCTCGAAGTTGGCCTCTCGGAGACTCATGAAATGCTGGTAAATGAGGCGAAGATGTGGCTCGAGGGTATGGACAGTGTCTCTGTGGTCATGATTGTGAAGATGCACGAGGAACCGGAATATCACTGCTCAACTCGAGAACTCAGTGACGAAGATTTCTCCCAAATGGAGTTTCTCGGGGGTCAGGAGATCAAAATGAGTGACTTTACACTTGAGGGTGAATATGGGCCAGCCGTTTACAAGGGATTCACTTGGGTGGGAAAAATCAGTGGGTTCCTTGAGATCTGGAAGTGGGACCCGGTATCTAGATCAGCTGTTTGCATTGGCGATCGTGTTGTGAGTTATCAGCTTACTTGGGGCGGGCAGGTGAGTTCCTGCTAATGATGGTAGAACCTTGTTGATCCTGCCCAACTCTCGCGGGTTAAATTTCAGCTAAGTGAGTTCCTCGATCTCACTCGTGAGGATGATGACCATGAAATATCCTTTGACTGGGAGCACTATTCCTTCCGGATGGGAGACAGTGTTAGGCGGCTTGCACGGGATAGATACATTCAAATGCTCTGTCACCGTGAGGGACTGATCATGCGCCGTGATTATAAGCCCCCCTCTCCTGTAAGCTCCCCATAGTGGCTATTGGCCATTTGCTCCTAACTTTGCTCTCATTACTTCTTTCTCTCGGGCATGCGGCCCTGCGAAGATGCGGTTAGGAGATATGTGGTTATACGGTATGTGGTTCGGAGGTGTGCTGAGAGCAGTTCCGTAGCAGTAGGTTTTATTTCTTTCTCATCCTGTGCCCCTGGTGGTAGGACATGGGTTTTTTGTTTTGCTGATACCTGCTGCCATTGGCATCAGGCATCATGCATCTGGTTTTCTGTTTGGTATGGGTTTTTTTTCTTCTTCACACTCTATGCCATTAGGCATGGAGTAGTCGGTATAGGGCATGGGCTTTAGGGGTCACGAAGCGTCATGAGATATCAGGACTGATAGATGTATGTTGTTCGGGATCGGGGAGGATCATGATTCGTCGGGACAGTGTGTTTTTTTAGAGCTCGCCTAGTTTCAGGAGGCCATTAACTACTCGGAGGTGTATTTACTCCGGAATTTGTCCTTCGCTACCACTTCCACCGATTTTGAAGGGCACCTCCCCCATGTGGTTAGCCCCTCAGCAATCTCACTCTTACCACTTCACCCTTTAGTTCATTCATCGGGATTCTTCGGTAACAGGGACTGCATTGTGTGTATCCAGTGTCAATTCCTGGTTTTTGGCTTGCGGGTGCCAAGATAAATATCGAGAACCTGATTTGACTCTAATGTAGCGGCAAATACAACGAATTTGATGTCTGTAACTGTGAAATTTCTTCACCTCAATAATACTGCTCTGTTTCAATTTATTGTTATTGTTCCTAAGACCTACAAAGTGGAAGAATGAGTGATTTTGATTTCTCTTTATGTGAATTTGAATTAGGCCTAGCAAAGCTGGAAGTTTATCATCATGCATCAGTATGGACAAATGTGTATTGGTGATGTCAGGAGGGTGAGGGAGGACTAATTGATTTAGATGCTCTTGAGCCTGAGGCATGGAAGACCTACCTTAAGTAAAGTATATAGAAAGGATAATTTTTATTTTATTTTATTTAAATAATAGAATTTATCTGTTTAAGGTACGGACCTCACACTCAGCATTAGCTATGGCGTCAAAAACCTCCACCCTGGGCCAGGCCAAAACAAGGAAACCCCAAGACCCTCTGGTATGGGCCCAACCGCACATCCCACTCAAGGAGAGACAAACCTCTAACCTATTGCAATAAGCGAAACAATAACCTAAGGGAAGTCCAACAACCAAGGGCAGGCAGGAAGTAACCAAGAAAACACCCCCCATAATCCCAAAAACCAGCGTGTTCCCAAAGGGCACAAAAGAAATCTAAATTGATATCCCAAGAGCCACTAAGGTGCCTTCACAAACAAGCGCGATAAACTCTTACCGCCATCTCCACCAGGGGAGATAAACGTGCCCAAGCATCAGCCTAGCCCCTGAGACAGTGCAATACTGAGGCTAGGATCAGCAAGAGGGCAGCTGTGGGCACGAGCTGCAGGAGGGGAGAGTAGGGGCTGGGAGGACATCGTTGCAGCCAGCTGTAAAGGCAGGAGAGGCAGTAAGGTGCCAGGTAATAGAGGGGTGGTAGTAGTGTACCAGCCGATCCAGCCATAGCTAGGAGGGAGGAGGGCGCTTAAAATCAACTAGACAACTATCGGACGTGTTTGTGTCTGTGCTAGGCAGGTACCCACTCTTGTCACAATAGGTGTATTACCGCATCTCTCATGTAGTCCCTTTATTCTCAGAGAGATAGCGTCACTTAGTGGATGGGATACCATCATTAAAGTGTAGGAAGAGGAGGAGTATGGCGAAAGCGACTGTGGCCTGTTGAGGGGAATGGGTTTCCCATTAGTTGCCTACTGCAAACTGTGTTCCCAGCCATCTGCTGCGTAGAAAACCATAAAAGCTGACCATGCAAGTACTAAGCGAGATGTCTAGCAAAGCAGGGTAAGGAATGGAGGGCCAGCATCGTGAAAAGTGCTGGAAGCGAGGATGGGAGGCAACAAGGCCATCCAGGGGCCTGAAAGTCACAGAGGGACTGGATAGTAGGTGGCCAGATGGCCAGGGGAGATGGAGAAGATAAATTACTCCCCCCGCGCTGGGGAGAGAAGAGGGGAAAAGTGGTGACAGTTTTCTCGGTGTTGAGTCGTTCCCAAATAGGAAATAATTTCAAGCAAGAGGAAAATAGGAGTCGCGGAGGATGTATATAGAAAGAATAATAATATCCTTAATATATATAATAAATAATTAATAAAATGAGGTTTAACGGGCATGGGATAGAGAGGTTAGTTTAATGTCTTGACATAGTATGAATGGCCACTGCTGATAACATGATTTATGAGCTGGATGGTATCGCACTTTGTATACTACTTAGAAGATTAGCATGGCTATACAGATTATCAGACATGTACCAGCAATTTAGCTGGAAGCCAGGACAGATATTCTGAATTACAAAGAGTCTTTTAAAATTCAAGTTCAAGTTTATCTACGACTGTTAGTACTATCTACTTATTTCAATAGTAAGCGCCTGATACTTAAACAACTTGTAAGGTATGGTGTTGCAATTAATGAAAATAATGCAGAGCTTGGGGCATGTTTGAGGTTTATTAATGGAATATTAAGACTAATAGTAAGTCCTATTTATGGTCAAGCGTTAGTATATATTGGGAGGGGGCGATTTTACTTCTTCAAATACCAAGAAGTTATTGTATTGAATAGAATCATTACACACTTAAATGGACCACTTGAAGGAAGGATCCATGACCCTGCAGTTTGGAAAGGGGGCCAAATTTCAGAAATTTTAAATACATATGGCTATGCTCTAAAGAGTTCTAAATTACAGATCTATGACAAGTAAGCTTATAGAATTAGTGTTAGATGTAATGTATGTTAAGGGCGATAACTGATACCAGAAAATTTATCAAGAAAGATAAAATATCAAGAAAGTTAAAATCAAACAAGATATAAGTGACTCTAATTACTGAAATTACTAAAAGAGTAAAAGTGTATCAATTAAAGTATAGAACAATGTAATATTAATAAGATCTGTTCTCTGGCGCTTGATTGTGTCTGCAGTGAGAGGAGAAACTCTAATATTTATATTATGTATGAGTTTCCATACCCTCTATATCCAATATCCATACAACCCTTGTATGATACATGCGGTTTATGCCGTCAACCAGCAGCGGTTCAAAATGTAATGCCTTATATAAGCAGGGTCAGGGGTAGTTGACAGGGAATTTTAGAATATTGAAAAGGTTTCCACATTTTTCTTCTACTTATTGGCTAGCTGTTGGCAAAATTTCGGTACTCTCAGTGCAATAGCACTAGGTGTTTTAACCCGAAGTTCACTATTCTAAGAAGTTCTTTGAGTTAGTTAAGTTATTTAATATTAATGACCTTTTGATTTAGCATTCTTACTGCAATTTGTAACTCTCTTATGTGAGTTCTTCTGGCCCTGGTTCTCAAGATATTTGGGTTAATAGAAGTGCATATACTATCATTAGATATGGGTTTTACGTTATTTTCCTATGACTCCCTAGTTCTTAAATTTTGAAGAGTAAAATGTTAAGAAAATAGGAGTAGGGATATTGGTAATAGGGTAGATTCATAGAATGGTTTAGTAGTTATATAAAGGTTATTCAAAAATAACCCTGACCCAGCTTACATAAGGCATTACATTTTGAAATTCCGCTGATAGACGTTATAGACAGCATGCATCATAACTTCTTATTCTGATAACCTCAATCAACTTTTGATCAACCAGTACGAACACTAATTAACTTTGAGAAATCTTTTCAACTGCTTTGAAAATTGGTGAATGAGTACTGATTACCTCCCATGATTCTGACGCCAGTGGTCTCCCCTCATCAGTGAGAGGTTGTCTACTCATAGATTGCGAATTAAAGACGTAGTTGACTACAACTTACCAGCTATGTCTGAAGTATGAAGTGGCCAACTTCATCGCTTATTATGAAAGAAAGTAATTAACAAATAATTCTCTTGTCTGAACAATAACTTTCGAACAGCTTCTTTACTGTTCACTTTCAACATTGCGTACAAATATGATTGTTCCATCTTGGCAACAATACTATTACACCAATCATTGAAAAAAAAGTGTTATAGAACTAGTGTTTGTTAAGGGGTGGGGCGGGGCGGGGTTTTGGACTGCGAGGCCCGGCCATTATGCGGGGGCAGGCAAAGAATGTTCCCACCCAGCCCCGTCCTGGGCCGTCATGCGGGCTGGGGCAGGGAATTTTGCCTGGGGCCAGTGTTTTTTGGGCCCCAGAGGCCCCATAACGAAGCCTATATAGAACTTCGTCATTTACCACTAACAACTAAGCTCATAACTTTAAGTGACAATGACCAATTTAGCTTATTGTATCACATCTTTAAAGGGAATTCTTTGCGCTTTCTGTTGAAATTTTTGATTCGTTTCATATATTTATTTTACTTTGATAATATTATGTATTCTCATACTTGGTTAGTGTTACCACTTTACCTATACCCTGAGAACATTACTACAGCTAGGACATATATGATGTATATCCTACCGAATATTTCATGATAGTGATCTGAATTACCACATGTGTTTTTTTTACGGTTTTCGGGATATTTCTCCGCCTTTATACATACTTTCTGATTCTTTTAACTGACAATTATTTCTTCAGACTTATGGTTATATCCCTCACACCCCTTTAGATTAAAGCACAGTATTTGGGATTTCCTTGGCAGATTCTCATGGTTAAACACAGTTGCACTTAAGTTTCTTCCTATGTTTTTCCTATTAGTTCTTATGATACATGGAGTGTATGTGGAGGATGCAAACCTGTATATGTAGACGCTACCGCCCACCTTACCTAGGAGAATCAAGGACAAGAATCTCTACCAATCTTCCTTCATACCAAATACCTCCTCCTTGCTCAACGTGCCCGCAATACACTTTTAGCATTGCAATTATATACTCTATATAGTCAATTAAGACCGTACTGTTCACACAATTCAATAGGTTATGAGCCCAGCGCATTCATAGCTATACGATATAGACTTACATGTTCCCCAAATAGCAACAAAAATTTTACGCAAAACATTCTAAGTTCGACAATACACCTCGTCCCACCAATCGCAACATCCTGACCATTGAAGAGAAATCATTGCTTGAGATGAAACGAAACATTCCATTGAAACAAAATGTTCGTCAAATCAAAATATTTTTTAAATTATTCTCGGCAACAAACTTCTTGGTGAAACATTCTTGGCACAGCAACTCCTATAACTAGAACACCTACCGCTCTTTTCCTCCGGCTTCTCTTCTTTCCTTAGGCTCATTTACGCGACCTCTACACACTACTCCGCATACTTTCTCTGCCCTCAAGAGGTCTATAATACTAGCTTCTTTTTCTGACGTACATCTCAAGTAAGTCAAGCAGTAATAGTATTAGAAAGCCTCGCGGGAGTAAAGAAAAGTTTGTGGATTTCAGGGAGTGTGTGGTCACATGATTTTTTTGGAGATTTTTTGGAGGTTTATTGCCTTGTAAACCAACCACAATGGTATCTACATCGGCTGCTACAACTACTACTCCTCTCCCTCCCCTTCCACCAGCTCCACGAGCTCGTATCAGCAATTCCAAACATCCTATGGCACTCTGTTATAAACTAAGCTCCATCCCAAAGCTTACTGGCCCCGAGAACTACCAATCCTGGTGCAAAATCTCACAACATATCTATGAACTATACAATAGCTGGGATATTGTAACCAGAGTGGAGGTTATACCAGAAGAAATGGGGGATGATGAGGAAGAATTGGGTAATGCTGATCTAATAAATGAGTTTCGCGATCGCTATCAACAGGCTTCGGCCTACATCTGGGAAACAATAGATCCTCAATGGCTTATCATGCTGGCCACCCACAAGACACTACCTGCCATATGGAGGGCCATCTAAGATAAATTCGCCAGAGAAAATACTTCTTCCTTCTTTGACCAACTCAATGCTGGCCTCGATACCACGTGCGATGTTTCAAAGCCCATCGCTGGGCATATCAACCCCTATGATACCTTATGGAATTGAATACAATACCGTTGCTCCACCGCTACCTCTACCAATCTATACATTTTGCTGTTTATTTTTAAGGCAGTGTTTGAATCGCGCGAAGCCAAAGATGCTTTCCTTCTCCTTCCCCTTCCAGACACGATGAGTACTATAGTTGATAACCTCCAAACCAAGGAGGACCTCACCTACGATCATGTTTACAACAAGTTATTGGACATGAGACGCTTGGCTAGCACTGAGGATGATAAGGCGTATAAAACTAGTGATATCAAAGGAAAAGGAAAGGGACAACAACCACAGAAGGAACAGGGTACCACCACGAAGGAATGTTTCTATTGAAAAAAACACTACCCCTCTGCACGCTGCGAAGGACACTACTAGAGCGAATGTCATAAACTAAAGGCTGACAACCTTGAGAAGAACGAAACGAAAGCTGATAACTCAGCTAAAATCGGCAAGGAAGAGATATCCGAATCGGTTTGTACAAATACCTCCCATCTATCTGTAGACAAGATTCCTTACCCACATTATTGGATAATCGATACCGGCGCAAGCTCATATATGACAAGGAACTTAGATCTTCTTATAAACTACAAACCGGAAAAAGGCACAGTCAGGTTAGGTGATGACTCATTAATAGAGTCATGTGGCCAAGGGACAGTGAAGATCATGGCTATAACATCTAATAGCCTTGTGACTCCTGTCTACCTTCAACGTGTTATTTGGGTTCCTAAATTGGATCTTTGTAATTTGTTATCATGCTGTGCTATCGTTTCTAGGGGAAAAGGTTTTTCTTTAGGCAGGAGTGGAAAGGATATGTTTTTAGGGAGAATAAAGCAGAAGTTCTTTGGGGAAAGTTAGACGGTCAAGATTATGTTATGCAAGAGGAAAAGGAAAAAGCAGATAAGATGACTTACAAGCAGTGGCATGAAGCACTTGGTCACCCCTCTCCTAAATACGTCCAAAACATCAACTACTCAAACAATCTTACAATATTTCAAGTTCTAAAAGATTGGCAATGTGAAACCTGTATTACCTCTAAGTCTACCAAACCAAAACCAAAACCAATAGACGAGCCATGTGATACACCATTTGAGTTAATTCATTCTGACTTAAGTGGAAAATTCTCTACACCTACCTTGGCAATTCTAGGTACTATGTTACATTCATCGATCATTTTACTCACTATGCTAGGATATATCCTATTAAGGCCAAGTCTGATACAACAAAAGTGTTTACACAATTCATCAACGAACAGCAAACCTAAGACAGCATAACCATAAAACGATTCAGAACTGATGGTGGTAGTAAGTCGGTTAATAGCGAGATGCTGAACCTTGTTCTAAAGCATGGAATCGTTCATGACATGACTACCCCCTACTCACTTGAATCTAATAGCGTTGCTGAATGATGCAACGGAACAATAATCACCTCTACTAGATCAATGTTAAAAGCCCTCACGTTAAGACTGGGTGGTGAAGCTGTCGCAACCGCCATATATCTTTGCAACAGACTCCCAAACCGATCCATAGGAAACTCGACGCCCTATAAATCTCTATACAAAAAAGGCTATCGATCAAACACCTATGCCCATATGGGACCAAATGCTTTGTCCATATACCAGAGGATGTAACTGGGGCTCCCTGTGGGAAGATGTATCCCAAGGATGCGGCCGTACAATAGCTTTCTTTGTACGCAAAGTGAAGAACAAATATGTAAGAGAGAAAACCTTAACAGTGAAACTTAATATCGTTAAGCCGCAGCTTTACTCAATAAGTTCTTGAGAGGATAGTTGATCGTCTTAGGAGCAGAGGTCACGCATATACTTAAGTAGAATTATATTGCCAGCTCCTCTCCATCACTCCTAAGCTCACCACCATCGCGAGCATGCCCATCTCCTCTGGGCCTCGGGATAACATTCAGCCAAATGTCAGCCGGCTCTGCTAGTTCATTATCCGACGTGAAGTGTTTATGCAGTATCCTGATACATGCAATCAACTGCAGGAGAAAACTCTTCATATCGCTGCCCTGTTAGTGGCGAACCGACAGGTTACTGATAAGCTAGTCTAATATCGAACTCACTGTCCCATTCGCATTCGTCTATGCAAGCCTCGTAGACAACCATTCAATGGTGCCATTACGTTTTACAAGTCTATCGTCTTCTACTGTCTTCGACACGATAGCTTGGTCTACGGACTCCCGTGATGAGACACTTAAGACATTAGCTTATACGGGTGCTACCCATAGCCACTGACGATAAGCACCTCAGTCAAGATAAGACTACTACGATCTAGTGTTCGCTAACAACCTCCAGATATCTTACAGTCTTTCAGAGACATACGGGAGTCGAAGGTCTACCACTTAACCGGAGGCCTCCCAGGCTTCCGGTATACCTTACATACCTACCACCGTAGGCTTATAACGATCAGTGGTGTATGCATTCAAGAATGACTTCTCGTGTAACTATTCGCTCGCCCCATGCCCTCTCATATATCCTGCGAACGGCTTCTGATTGGAAGGACGGCGACAAGTATACGGTATTACACCACCATCTTCAGTCATAGGCTTTTACTAGTAATCCAGCAACTTACCTACAGTTGGCCCATGACGTATTGCCTGTACATCGGGGCCAGAGGGGGGTGTTGGACTCAGATTTCTCAATATTCGCCAAAGGTAAGATTCTCTTCGGTTCGTAGCCCAACAACGGATTACCCGATTAAGCCCTGATTCGAACCTCCTATATAATCTTGCGTAATAAACAATCCTATGACTTTTCCTGAAACTTCGCGTAACCTTTTACGCTCAAGGTAGGGTAACTCCTATCCAAAAGTAGGGTAACCTCTTTGCCAAGGTAGGGTAACTATACTCCCTAATGTAGGGTAACTACCTGCCTTAGGTAGGGTAACTCGCCGGAACTCTCGGAGACCTTCCGAACTCGCAGCGTAGACTTTCCTTACCTAACCGGTATACCTTTTCTCGTTCGCATTCTAAGCATTACCATTTGCTTATTCCACATGATAACCCTTTGATAGAGTTACTTGACTAGCCTAACCATAACCCTTCCGGGTTCCGGCATGGGATATGACTAAGGCTACTGTAAGATCCAGCAGGCTCGTTACATCACCCCTCTCTTCTCTAGGGCCGTCCTCGGCCTCTAGCGTTTTCGTTTATTTCCAGTTCCCCGGTCTACTACCCTATGATCCCTGGGTTTCGACGGGTATCATTTATGGAAATCTACGAGAGCTTTCTGTGGCTGTTCCCTCTAACATCTCATACAGTTCCCAGGAGTTATCCTCGGGACCATAGCTCTTCCAAGCCATTAAATGTTGGACAAATCGCTTGGGGAATTTCTGACGAGCTCCCCCATACCACCGGCTGTCAAGGATGGTCTCATAACATAACTAGGCTCATTATCTATTATATCGGGAATGGGTGCCTCTACTGTACGCCTGCCAGTTGAGTTCTCCCTATATGTTTCTAAGAGGCCAACGTTGAAGACTGGATGTATACGCTAACGTTCGGGGAGTTGAATTTCATAAGTTGCTGAACCAACCTTTCGTAAGACCACAAATGGTCCGAACATACGATGATCAAGTTTTTCCATCAGTCGCAAGGTTCGCTTGTTTTTTCGATTCAACATTACTCAATCGGCCCTCTTGGCCCGACCAGCATTAACATCCTCCAACATAGTATACTCCGGTGCTAGCAATCTTTTCTGATCATGCCACTTCCGTTTCCTCTCTTGAGCCTTATGTAAAGTGTCTCGAATTTCCATCCATGTCACTTCCCAATCCTTAACAAAGAGCTCGCTGCTTGGCTGTATACCTTGACTTTCTAATACGGACCTGGACCAATCTGTTTCTGGATTAAACCCAAAATTGATCTTGAAGGGAGTTACCTTAGTCGATTCCGACGATGAAGTGTTATAAGCATATTCCGCCAAGGGAAGTAGCTCTGCCCAGTCGTCCTGCCTGTAGGAACAATAACTCCGAATGTATTGCTCCAAAGTCTGGTTTACCCTTTCAGTGTGCCCATCAGTTTCAGGGTGGAAAGCCGTAGAAACATTCAGCTTAACTCTTAGCAATTTCATTAAGCTAGTCCAAAACTTAGAGGTGAATCGGCTATCACGATCTGATATGATACTCTCTGGTAGACCATGGAAACGCCAAACCTTCTTCAGGAGCATTAGGGCTAAGTCACCCATAGGTACTTCCGTTGCCAAAGATATAAAATGAGCCATCTTCGAGAACCTGTCCACTATGACCCAGATTTTCGTATACCCTTTTGACTCTGGTAATGCCACAATAAAGTCTATAGAAATCGCCTTCCATGGTCGTAGTGGTACCTCTATAGGTTTAAGTAGTCCAAACTTCTAGTATCGTGCAGTTTTACTGCGCCTG
Organism: Tuber umbilicatum; assembly: GCA_003313605.1. Classification (NCBI taxonomy): domain Eukaryota; kingdom Fungi; phylum Ascomycota; class Pezizomycetes; order Pezizales; family Tuberaceae; genus Tuber; species Tuber umbilicatum. The sequence goes on along the minus strand of QLOI01004057.1, from coordinate 3,609 downwards.
AAAGAAGACATGTTCAGGTTTTGAAGATACTATGACTACAGTTAGTGGTAATGTTAATAAATTGTTAAAAATGATAAATTAACTTCATGGGCCTACTAACATCTCTCTATAATAGTCTTGATGAAATGATCAATTTGCATCCAAAATATTGATTTTTCACTGACAGTAGTTTAGAAGTTATAAAAGATATTGCAACTAAAATAATCTTAACTTCTCCCTACATATTCCCTGCAACTACTATTTTTCTCGGACTTAAAATTATCTTATATTTGAGAATGCCTTAATATAGAAAGTAACATGCCTACTTTTTACCTCTTTTGTTCCTTTCAGAAGTAAGGAAATACATTCTCTCCATCCTTTTTAGTAATCAGGCTATCTACTCTCAAGTCTCCCAGGGGCTTGCTGGCCCTGTAGATCAGTATGGAGTCCTCCTCCATACCTGCAGCCTCACTTCATGACGCTAGCCCCTTGATTCGGCCTGTGTTTCACATTTTGCTTAACACTTACAATGCTAGCCTTCTGAAGTCGCCACCCTACAGATAGCGTAGAATACAGTTTATAGTAAATCAGTACAAATAAATCCTACCTCAGATAAACTGACAGTATTCCCTGATAAAGGTGATACTTTCGCAGTATTCAAGTCTGCTTATGTTTATTTAGTTTAATCCTTTCTAGGCATATGTATTAAAGCTGCAGGCTCTAGTTCTTGATCCATTAGGCAGGATTCTGCACACATCTCTGGACATACTCATCAGCAAAAATATTGCTTGTATCTTCAGGGTTGCCATTGCTCCCAGGCACAAGCAAGGTCGCTCTTATGCCCACTATACTAAGCATACGTGGATGCCAGTTGCAAAATCCCTTACATCTACCTAACACAGAGCCAATACCCATGTTTTTCATCTTCTTAATTCCTTGTTCAGACCCATTATACTTTCATTAGACCTCTCAGTAGCATCGTGATACCTGCCACCAATAATGCCTTGACATTGAGATTCTTAGCACATTTTCCAAATTTTGTTTTACGACATGAGTATATTCTATTTTCGGACCTTCATGATTGAAAGAGCAAATGTGGACCTACATTCCATTCAGAATCATGGTAATAGTCACAGTTTAGTAGTAGTTACAGTAGTTTGCTATGATGTTACACCTTCTGCGAAGCTTCACCTCACAACACACTCCATACCACAATACACTACACTTTATAACATGCCCATACCCTTTAACCACACACTTCGAAGCTGGCTTCTAAATTCATAAGGTATAGGTGAGCTTTTAGCAGGTTCTGACTGTAACGGGGGCTCCCTGTGGAAGATGGATCCCAAGGATGCGGCCGTACCGAAGCTTTCTTCGTACGCAAAGTGAAGAACAAATATGTAAGAGAGAAAATCTTAACAGTGAAACTTAATATCGTTAAGCTGCAGCTTTACTCAATAAGTTCTTGAGAGGATAGTTGATCGTCTTAGGAGCAGAGGTCACGCATATACTTAAGTAGAATTATATTGCCAGCTCCTCTCCATCACTCCTAAGCTCACCACCATCGCGAGCATGCCCATCTCCTCTGGGCCTCGGGATAACATTCAGCCAAATGTCAGCCGGCTCTGCTAGTTCATTATCCGACGTGAAGTGTTTATGCAGTATCCTGATACATGCAATCAACTGCAGGAGAAAACTCTTCATATCGCTGCCCTGTTAGTGGCGAACCAACAGGTTACTGATAAGCTAGTCTAATATCGAACTCACTGTCCCATTCGCATTCGTCTATGCAAGCCTCGTAGACAACTATTCAATGGTGCCATTACATTTTACAAGTCTATCGTCTTCTACTGTCTTCGACACGATAGCTTGGTCTACGGACTCCCGTGATGAGACACTTAAGACATTGGCTTATACGGGCACTACCCATAGCCACTGACGATAAGCACCTCAGTCAAGATAAGACTACTACGATCTAGAGTTCACTAACAACCTCCAGATATCTTACAGTCTTTCAGAGACATACGGGAGTCGAAGGTCTACCACTTAACCGGAGGCCTCCCCGGCTTCCGGTATACCTTACATACCTACCACCGTAGGCTTATAAGGATCAGTGGTGTATGCACACGAGAATCACTTCTCGTGTAACCATTCGGTCGCCCCATGCCCCCTCATATATCCTGTGAACAGATTCCGGTCGGAAGGAAGGCAACAACGTATACGGTATTACACCGCCCTCTTCAATCATAGGCTTTTACTTGCAAACCAGCAACTACCCTACAGTTGGCCCATGACGCATTGTCTGTACATCGGGGCCAGAGGGGGGCGTTGGACTCAGATTTCTCAATGTTCGCCTAAGGCAAGATTTTCTTCGGTTTGTAGCCCAACAACGAATTACCTGATTGAACAAAGATTCGAACCTTCTATATGATCTTACATAACAAACAATCCTATGACTTTTCCCGAAACTTCGCGTAACCTTTTACACTCAAGGTAGGGTAACTCCTATCCAAAAGTAGGGTAACCTGTTTACCAAGATAGGGTAACTATACTCCCTAAGGTAAGGTAACTACCTGCCTTAGGTAGGGTACCTCGCCGGAACTCTCGGAGACCTTCCGAACTTGCACCGTAGACTTTCCTACCTACCTGGTATACCTTTTCTCGTTCGTAGTCTAAGCATTACCATTTCCTTAGTCCACATGGTAACCCTTTGATAGAGTTACTTGACTAGCCTAACCATAACCCTTCCGGGCTCCGGCATGGGATAAGACTAAGTCTACTGTAAGATCCAGCAGGGTCGTTACACTGACTTTGACGCCAGATTCCCCAATCACCATTTGGCTGCAGGATCCGATACTCAGCAGCCATGATCTACCCGACGTCAACTTGACAATCGAGTACAAAACATCCTCACAGCAGCATTATTGGTTGAGCTACAATCTGTTATAAAAGCAAGCTTGTCTAGCCAGGTTCAGACGAGATTCTAGCATGTACTGACTTTGACACCAGATTCCTTATAGATCTTTTAGTCATGGTGTCTGACACAGAGTGGCCTGGATCTACTCGTGGCCAGCCTTCTAATGGGTAAAAGAATATTCTCCTGGAAGCGCTATTGGTTGAGCTATGGTGTGTTATGAAAGTGGTCTTTTCTGGTAAGATTTTAGCAAGGTTCTGGTATATACTGACTTTGACGCCAGATTATATGGGCATCCTTTAGTTGCTGCATCCAACACTTAGCAGCTTTGATCTACTATATGCCAGCTTTCTGACATTATAAAGAATGTCCCCCAGGTGGCTTCATTGGTCGAGCTACAATCAGTTATGAAAGTGGTCGTTGCTGGCCAGATTCTGGGAAGATTCTGGCATGTACTGATATTGATGCTAGATTCCATAGGCATCCTTGGGCCAAAGCGTCAGATACTCAGCGGCCCTGGTCTACTCGATACCAGCTTTACCATGATATCAAGAACGTCCCTACGATGGCATTATACGTTAAACTACAGCTGGTTATGAGAGTGGTCTTTTCTGATAAGACTCAGGCCTGGTTCAGGTGAGGTTCTGGCATGTTGTTACGGGTAACCAACTCAGAGCTCAGTAGAGTATAGTTATGCGTATGGTGTAATTGAATAA
>QLOI01004056.1:0-20682 GCA_003313605.1 Tuber umbilicatum | reverse complement strand
CTCTTAATCGTTCAACCAAACCCAGTAGACCAGCTTCCGGGTAAGCGCCGGTGATTAATAATAAGGTTGACCGACAATTTGCTCTCCAGAGAGACCTCAACAACACACGGCAGCAAGATAGGGGCGATCTTCATAGTGGTGGACGATAGTGGCGGGCGTAAGGGGCGGAGGGGTTATCTTCAGAGATGCGGCTTTTGCAGCTGTGGAGGTGGACGGATGAAGTTTGGTGTTTGTCTTGCAGGATCGTTAATGGATAGGAGGGCTATGTAGGATGACCTTTGCCGTCGCGGTATTGGCGGCGGAACTCATCAGGCGTTGTAGTAATTTTTTCTTCAGAGATTTTGTGCCCTAGGGACAATTGTTGGTAGATGCGTTGGCCTGGGTCACCCGACCTGTCTCTATCATGGCTTCGGTGGAGGGAGGAGGGGGGAACTTACCCCATCTTCAGCCATTTCGCGAACAGTCCTCCAGGCACGCCGAAGGGGTAAACTTTATCTTTCGGGATCCCAGTTTATGCGGAGGGAATGCTTGAATATTTTGGATTTGTGGTTAGACTGTCTAGGAGTGTGTGTGTAGCGAGCGATAGAGGGTTCCACCACGACGGTGGAACCAGATGGCAGTGATTGGGGAAAGGGATTATAGCATGTGACACAATGTTTCCCGAGGCGGAGCCGGACACCTCGACATTGTAGAGGGAGAAGATTCCCGCTCGGCGATGCGACTGTTTCTCTCCACCCCCATCAGAACATCCGCAAGCTTTCCTCACCCTGCGTTACCCTACAGGTCCCTTTCTTTACGATTTCCTAATCTATCTCCTCTTTGTCAGAGGTTTTGCTGTTCGGGGAGGGGCGTTTTTGTCTCTGTCCACCGGTGACCATTTTGTCTTTTTTGATTTTAGTTGTGTTACCTCCTTTTCCTTCAAATAAGGGAATTTGATTCATGAGCTTTCCTCACTGACCACTGGCAGGCGCTTTGCTTTTCAGTAACCCAAGCCCGGCAACCACCAACTTCAATTGCGAACCAAGACAACTACATTCCAAAGAGGACCGACCTCCACCGCAGTCGACCAAATTATCCAAACTTGCCCCTCTTGGATCAACTGGCTTCCTCCTCTCCTTCATAAGTCTCTGCGTCCTAATCGTAATTCAGCTACGCTGGTCTCGGTCGTGATGGGCCATCGCCAGACTCCACACCAGCTTTAAGCCCGGGTCAAGCCTCGTCGAGTTCAAGTTCGGGAAGGGCTGTCCCGTCACCCGCATCCAAAGACGAAAGCCTGGGATTTACAGCCCTCCTTAGCAACACAGGCCGTGAGCCAACCCTGGGCCCAGCGCTCTTCAACCCACATTCCCCGCCCGGCATTAGTGTCTAATACGGCCCCACATAAAATAGAGGTATAACAAGATGTCTACAGTAAGAGAGCTGCAACCCAATTTGTCATCTGCTAGAGGGCGCCCCGCAGGATCTGAACTCTAAGCAGGAAACCAGTGGCCAGGCTAGTTATGAAGCGCTGCGACAGAGACACTGAAGATGGCTTGAATCTGGAGCCACTAAAGTGACTTGGTTGATTTGTAGCGCTTTAGCCAAGGCTCACTTTCCGCCAACACCTGACCCTTTCATTGGGGGTAGCAGGATACGTAATAATTGTATTCAATTCCGATTTTCTTTCTTTATTTAGTTATTCTGCTGTCTTGAATGCCAGTCTTGTTTTTCCTCCTTTCTCATATGTAACTTATTCATTTTCTTGTTTTTTTGGTTTCGAGGCGTGTTTTATTTTTTCAACTCTCTCGAAAACATTTTCCACACTCTAATTTACTTCGTCAACCTTTGTATTCACCATTTCTTGTACTGGATAATAGTGTGTAACGCTTTATTCGGTTTCTGGTTTCCATCCCTAACCCAGGTTCAGTTGCCCTCTTCATTAATATGCGAGCCGAGCGCAAGCTGGGAACACCCTGTGTACAACATACCCGCTATCCTTCAGGTTGGCATAAGTATCCGTGATGGTATGGCATCATATCAAACCCTACTACTAGTGTAGCATCCCACACACTATCCACGGCCGCTTGTTCGCCTTGGACCGGAGATGATTGTGGTTCTTATGATTCTGGGTTTCCCCGGATTTCATTCCACTCTATTTCACGCAAATTAAGTTTTCTCTAGCCCCTGATAAAATGACTATATCCTGTCGTAGCCCGATTCTATCATCTACCCGTGGAAAGCTAGGACAGGATAATGTATTAACGAGTTTCTAGATAGTGCAGGCAGCAAAGAAAACTGAAATGTTCTCGAAACCTATACTATCGTATCAATCCGAGAGCTGAATTGTACAACACCAATCACAACCTCACCAAAAAAAACAAAAAAACAAATTGAGAGTAACACGATCTCCAATTCCAGTGACAGCTCTGACCGCAAATATTTCAGGTAGAATGAAAATGAATTCATCGGGATGGAAAAAAAAAAGAACTCGCATGTCAACCCCTGGCATATATCCTTTCAAAAGTGCAAGTGTGATGACCCCTTCAGCCGGATCAGCAATCATCGACCAATCCAAGGAGATCGCAGCCCGATGGAAACGAAAGATCGCGCTTATTGAATTGAGAATATACATGCTATGAGATTTAGGAAAAATCTGTGTCTAAATAGTTACCCCCTGCTTTCAAGACAGCTGAAGTCATACCGTCGGTTCTCTAGCCTAGTTTGCCGTGATATCTACAGGCCGATGGCTCTAGGGAGCTCACTAGCTGCGCAACATCTTCGATTGAAGGCGCTTGGTCTATGGCTTCATTGTGCTTCGCATTGGATGGGACCCTCCGGGTAGGATGAGGGCAAAATTTGTTCTGACTAGGATTGGTGGTCAGCCCGGTACCATTGGGCAGCCCTCCGAATAAAACAACAGCTTTTGCTACCGCCCCAATTTCTCTGAGGCCATCGCCGGAGACAGATCACATCCCAACATGAATACTGAGTGTGATCGATTCGTCGGAGTCATGAATTAACCTGGACAACGGCTTTCGTCGCGTGGTGAAGATCACTTTGGCCCATGGCATGCGGGATCTGGGCAAAACATCACGTAGTTGGATTACATTGGTCTGCCCTATGGCCTTTCCATCACGTAAACCGATTGGACCGATAGAGGTGGAACTCGGGGGGGGGGGAATTGTGTCGCGTTTCTAAAATATTCCAATTGCTCCAGTGGACGTCTCCAGGTTATAGCAAATGCCTCGTTGTGGTAGCGGATGATTCCCATATTCTGCCCCAATCTTTAACTCCGCTCCTATCCAGGACCGTTGATTCTCTTGATTTGTATTATTATGTCATACTAACAAAAAGGTTCCCGAGGAGAACTTACCACCACCCAATCCTATTAGGGGTAGGTTGAAATGGTTCCCCTCCTGAGCCTGAGATCCTTTGATATTGTGAACATCTCGTCGAGGGATCCACTAGAAATACAAAATGAATATATTCACTTAACCCCTAACCACATTTCCACAACCATATTGAGGTATTCGGTCTCTTGCTGCTTGATATTCCTATAATGATGGAATACTGTGGACGCCAGGTTACCCAACGCATCACCTGGTTCTGGCTGGCGGGACGTATTAGTGGCATTTTTGGTCCGGTCCTGAGTTGTCAAGGCGCCGGCCAAACTTACTCTATCTGTCGTTGCCTGCGGCACATGTCCACCGCCGAGGGGGTCTCAGAAATCCGTGGCTTTATTTTTTCCCTTTACGGTCGTTCTCCGCTGAACACTCCTGCCGACCGCAGTTGCGGCTTTTCCCGCTCTAGGAATGGCGGCAACAAATTTGTGCTGCGCCTCTGAGGTCATCAGGATATTGACCGCTGTGGATACCGATTTTGTGACGGTTCCCACCAAACCTCGAAGGAGTTCATCTCACCGGCAATTAAATTGGGGAAGGACCCCGAAGCTAGTTTTGAAGGAGAGATCGTCGAGGGACTGGTGGGGATCATATAGTACTGCAGGGATGGTTAATGTTTTACCGTGTGATATGTAGGTCTGGCTGAGAGGGAATTCAGCGTGCCCAAGGCGGCATCTCGGTCCGCATTCATCCACCGGAAAATGACCTCGGCCCCGGTTATATTGTGCCTGTAGCAGAAGGTTTTGGGCACACATGTCCCAACTGAATACCCCAGGATCAAATTGAAAGTGCCACTTCTTGGCAGACTTTTGATTGACGAATAGTCTAATATCTATGTGAATGGTTAGCAGGTAGTCTTCCAGCGCTAGTACATGAGACCTACGGCCGGTTTGTAAGTGTTGGCAAAAGACATTAAGTTACCAGCTGGCTGCCCGATGCTTGGAAACGATGCCGGGGTGCAGTTGGCCGTGCTCCGCATCCTGCAGGCCTTTTAATCGCTCCAAGGCCTAATTGCAAGCGGTAGTCAAATTTAGTAGGAACTCTCATCGATGGTCTTGCATGCTTCCCCACGATGCGGAGACTTCTCACAAGTTTTATTAGCGAAGAGCGGGCCTCTCCAGTGAGCTGGTTGGGCTTCCCACAGGCCAGGAGCCGAGTCTAAGAATTTGATCCAGTACGCTGACATTCTGATGCGCCAATCCAGTTGGTAATTGCCGAGCACCCCCAACCTTGCATTGACATGGAGATAACGAGGTTCTCAAGGGATCCTCGATATTTCTAATAGAAATTCTGGTCTGCCCATTACAGATGGTGGTAGTAATTTTAGTATGTTGGAAGGGGGGGGGGAATCCCGAAACAGACCCACCGATCGCGCCCGAGTGAGTCGTTTGGAGATTGTAAACGCCAGTGATGGTGGGAGCAAAGCCACGCTCATTCCTAAGGCCCGGTGTCTGAACCAGAAGGAAATCAGGACATGCAATTTGTGAGATAAACGACCAACGCTTTTAGATCCTCCCCAAATGTTTCATCACTGTAGAGGCCCGAGGTTCCCGAGAATTTTGCGGGGGAGGGGAGGTGAGCGAGAGAGCTATACTACTGAGGGAAAATAGATTGTAGTTTTCGACGCTGTGGCGTCTGTGAAATGGTGTTAGATGCATAGTAGGATTTGCTTCATTGCCAATCTTTTGTACCCATATGGGCGTTAGAATTTGCGATAGATGATACAAGAGAGGTATAGGTACCAAGACCGGAAAAAGATATCTCCGAGCGTGCCAAGCTAAGTACCGTGTTGCGCCCAACTTACTCTTGTACTGTACTCGTACCCTTTTACTGGTGTATGAATACAAGTATTTTCCGGTAGCCTCCTATTTTATGGCAAGTCTGTTACCACGTTGTCATCTTCCGAAGTACATTCGGCAGCCAATGATTAAAATCCTTCTTCGCCTCTAACACCGCTTCAGACACGTCTCAGCGTTGGGAACTGCGATCCATTGTCCTCTTGCTAATTTTTCTCTCATCTCCTCTGCCACACTGAATTCTCTGAAATCTCGAGTGCACACCGTGATATTTAAAACGAGTCTTGAAGCTTTGGTCGTCAATACCTTTCAAATGTTTTCTCCTGATTTCCGTCCGGTCCGGGCACCGGAGTTCATGAATCACCGGGGGGGGTTGCTCCCACTATCCCTCATGTTTACAATCTCCAAAATATGCTAATTCAACCGGGTACGGGTACAAGGTATGTTTCAGGATTTTTCCCACTCAACCCTCATTTTGATACACTAACACGATCACCATTTTCAGTGCCGGGCGAACAAGGATTTCTAATCAAAACATCAAGGGTTCTCCCAGAAAGTCGTTATCTTCACGTCTATGCATGGTTAGGAGCGCGCGGCAGTTTCCTCCATGATTTGTTCGCCGGCATATGGCATCACTGGATCAAGTTATTAAACTCAGCTCGGGGCCTGCAGAATACCCAAACTCGCATGGGAGACCGGTTATCATCGATAGTGAGCATCGTGAGCTTTCTCCGCATTCCATGCAAGCACGGAAGCACGTGGAAGAGAGAGTCCCGACGAGGTTAGATTTCCCGGTGGCCGGACACGCTGTGGAGCGATTACCACGCCTGGGGGCCGGAAATAAAAGGTTTGCTCAAAACCTGGTCTTCACACCCCTGCGGTGATGACTAACTCACGTTAGGCATGGAGACAGCAGCAAGCTCGTCTTTACCTCCTCGCTCGGGAACCCAGATCCTTCTCGAAGCCTTGGTGCCATGATCACAGAGTTGCTATCTAACCACAATGGTTGCGGTGCTCCAGGCGCAGTGAGGAAGTTGGGCCCAATTCGGGAGAATGCGGTAGTCGACCGCACGAGGCCCCTACCACCCGGGACAGTAGAAGGCCCAATGGCTCTGGGGACCGGATATATCGCCCCGGGGCAAGCGATCGAACTATTGAACAATGAAGGACATCCGAATACACAGCTTCAAAAACACGATCCGCCGTGTGGTCTCTCGCTTCTCCCACGCCCGATTGTATAGTCGGATTACCGAGCAAGCTGTGGACCAGAAGGAGCTGAAACTCATAGCGCATTTGGGTCATCTGACCCTTTAACTATGATTAGGGAGGAGGGAAAGGCTGGGGGAGTCACTACACATTTAATTTCGCAGGATGCAGAGCCTAGCCAACCATATTCCAGCTTCCTTTTCAAGGATTGGGCAGCCAGCAACCTAACCTCTTTTGCCGACCTTTACAAACCAGCTGTAGGACCCACGTACCAGTGTTACTAAAATATCTGCTAACCCTTCACAAAGATATTAGACTATTCGCCAATCGGAGATACTCCAAACATGGGCTCTTATGTTTTTATGGTGGGTTCTCCAGTGAAACCATGTACGCTCACAACTTTCTGGCGCAGTCATAATATAACCGGGGTCTACGAGATTTTCCGGTGGATGAATGCGTACCGAGATGCAGCCTTGGGCATAGTGAATTCCCTCAACCGTCTGGACTCCGATCGGAATATTGCGAACACCGAAGGTTGAAATTGGACCACTATTTTCTACTCTCGGAACAGATTCATTCAAGATATGCGTGGAGAATACAAGAGGAGGTATGGCGAATGGTCGTGGAATGAAGCGGAGATTTTTCAACTCTTGCAAACTTGTGGGACATGCCGTAGCCTCACCATTGAGGGTTTGTTGGAGCGCGGCCACATACTTGATGGTGGGAGTCCATTATTGCATTTTTCGATCAGATTTAATGGCACGAGGGTTGTCTTTAACGACTTCCTCCGCCAGATCCTGGTCCCTCCCAGCCAGACCTTCATATCACCGGGGGAAACGGTAACCATTACTCCAGTACTTTATGACCCCTATCAGCCACCCGACGATCTCTCCCTCAAAACTAGCCTTGAAGTTTCTTCCAAATTTGGTTGGCTGGGGTGGCATGCATCCCTTCGAGGCTTCGTGGGAACAGTAACACAATCAATATTCACAGAGTATAATATCCAGAAAACCTTCGAGGCCCAGCGCGTATTCATTGCCGACATGCCTATCATAGCGAAAACGGTAACGGCCTTCCCCGGCGGTGTTCATCATGAAACGACAGTCAGATCACAAATAAAGCTCCGGATTACTGAGGCCTCTTCCACGGTGGACGCCAATCGCGGTGAAGTCCAAATAGACAAATCCCGGCCGGCCTCCGGACCTATTACCGAGTCAATCGGCCCCCACACTATGCATGACGGGACCAAAGATGGTCAAAGGGCATCTCGCGAACTGGAATAGAAGCGGTGCGCCAAATGTGATGGGGTCCACAGTTTTCCAGCTCTATGGGAATCCCAAACGGCGCAAGACCAACCACTCCAAGATGGTGGTGGCAATGTCATCTTCCTCTGGGGGCAGGGGCTCAGGGAATGGATCAATCTTGGATATCCTGTCAATCCCCCGACGAGAGGTGCACAGCATCATAGGTTCTCAGTTACTGAGGGCCGTCCCTTGAGCTTCAAGGATCTCAAGCATACGAGAGGTTTGAGGTAGAGGCACCCCTGGATGGATAGGGTGGTAGGTTCGCCATAGTGAAGTTCCAATAAGTATCGCCTAATAACACTCATCAGGAGAACAACATTTTTAGGATTGGAGTCGAGATAGAGATGGCGGCGGAATATGGGACTCACTCGCTACTGCAACGACGCATTTGCCATAACCTAGAGTCATCCACCGAGGCAATAGGAATATCTCACGAAAGCGACTCAATGTTACCCCTTCGTTCCACCTCTATTGGTCCAATCGATACCCTAGATGGAGCTGTCATCGAGGAGATTAGAAGAACCCAACCTGGTCCCATTTTGTCTAGATCTAGCACGTCTTGGGCGAAAGCGATCCTGACCATGCTTCTAAAGCTTTTGGAATGCTTTAGAGAGGACTTCAATGGAACAAATCAAGATTAGTGTACATGTTGGGATGGAAGCTGTCTCTGGCTATGACCTCAGAGAAATTAAGACAATCGCAAAAGCCGTTGTTTTATTCGGAGGGATGCTCAATGGTACTGGGCTTACCACCAATCCCGGTCATAACAAATGTTGCCCCAATCCTACAAAGAGGGTCAGCTCAGATGCCAAGCACATTGAGGCCATCGACCAGGCACCTTGTGTCAAACACGTTGCGCAGTTCATGGGCTCCCTAGAAGCATCGGGCTACACATATCACGGCGAACCGGGCATTGAAAACCGACGCTATAACTTCAGCTCTCTTGAAAGCAAGGGGGTAATCGTTCTGACCCAAACTTTCCCCGAGTTCAACGCTATGGATGTTCTCAATTGGATATCCATGATCTTGCATTTCAATAGGGCTGCGATCTCAATGGATTCATCGATGGTTACTGATCTGGCCGAAAGGCCAATCACGCTAGCCTGAAAGGTTTTATGGCCAAGTGTTAACATGGCAATGCTCCTTTTTCCCACGCATTCCATTCAACCTTATTGTGCCTTAAACATTCTTAGTTAAGTAGTCATGATATTAGGAGATTGCTTTCCCCTTATGTTCCTTGCCTCTTTAGAAGCCACGCGGATTTGTGGGTGCCCGATGCAGCTATTGGCATGATACCATAATCGGTTCCCCTAATATTTCTGTTTTTTTTGCCGCCAACACCAGCGAGACACGTATGAATACTTTGTGATATGCAAACTTTTACACAAATGGAAGATGGAATAGAGCCCCAATAAGATATAGTCATCTCCTCATATGCTAGAGAAAAGTGTGCTCACCAGAAACACAGCGGAATGAATTTCTAGGAGACTGAGAGCAATAAAGAACCATGGGCCCTCCGGTCCACGGCAGGATAGTAGCAATGGATAGGATGCGGGAGGTAACGCTTTGCTCGGGGCCGACTACGGTGCCGCCCCACTATTGCCACCTACACAAAATTGGGGGGTGGGGCGTAGCCCGTATGAGTAGAGCAAGGGTTTCCAAGCACGCGCCCGGCCCAAACCTATGCTTATGACAAGGAAAAGAGAAAGAAGCTTGGCGCAAAAGTACAGTACGAGAAATGAACGAACAGTTTAAACATTAACCAATAATTTAGGAGTAATGATAGAAAAGGTTAAAAAGGAAAGGAAAAAGCTGAAAACGTACCAGAAAGAGTTTAAAAAAATATTTGTCCCCGAACCAACTAATATGAAAATGAACAGCAGTAAAAAAAAAAGCCGGAGCGAAAGAGAACACAAAACCACAATTCGAGCCAGAGGAACAGCGAAATAAAACCAAGGAAACAAGAATCCAATACATTCCGTATGCATCCATCCATCGCCAATAGAAGGGTCGACGGTTGGCGGGCCAATGCTCCAGGAATTGGTTAGCTAACTCTTTATCACTCTCGACTAGAGCCGCATTCAAGACCTCCGCCGCCCCCGCTTCATATCTAGCCTCGCCACTGGTCTCTTGCTTCTCGTGAAGATCAGGTGGGTCTGCTTTCAGCGCACCAGTAACTACCTTGGAGCTCTCGGAACGAAGATTTCCTGTTTTACCTCTGACTTCCCGGGGCCATGCCGATCGAAATGTTCGGGATGTGCATGTGGGTTGAAGAGCTCAGGGTCCAAGGTTGGCTCACGACCGGGGTAATTCAAGATGACAGGACATCCTAAGCCCTGCTATTAGAAGACGACGAGGAATAGCTTCCAGAACTTGAGCTCGAGGAGGGCGGAAGAGAAGCCAAGGTCGGTGAGCGTCGGGATGGCCCACTCGCTACCGGTGCTAGCATCGCCAAATAGCGGTTGGGACGGAGTGGCTAGTGCATGAGGAAGAAGAAAGTCGATTCGAAAGAGGTGAGTTTGGATGATTGGTCTTAAATCCCGGTTGAATCTGGAGGTTGTTCCCGTTCGTGGTATGGAAAAGACAAACCCTGGTGAATGTTGAGTGAAGAAAGCAAGCGAAGCGAGGAAAGAAAGAGAATCGAATTCCTTTATTCGAAGAAAAAGAAGGTATCCGCGGTAAAGTCACAAAGACGAAAAGGAGATTAGGAAATAGAGAAAAAACACTTATTAAAAAAAACAAAGGATCTAAAACTAAGAAGAGATTAATCAAAAAGATCATGAAGAAGCCAGGGGTGGAGAAAGTTGACTCATGTCGCGATGGGAGAACAGTGAAAGCCGCATCCCGGTGCGAAGACCTTTTCGCTCTCAGCTGTTGAGGTGCCCGTTTCTCTCTCCTTAAAATCTACCTAGCTTACTAATTTCCTTCATTAATCATTACCACCTAATCCTGCCTCTTTGGGAGAACCCGCTGTTCCCCCGGGTGTTATAAATAAATATACAATCACAACGATCCGAATGTAATCCGCTCGACAACCCTAATGTACATATCTGCCGCGCCAGCTTATTGCTGCGTTGTTGGGCAAGGTTTGCAGATTGGTATAGTGTCTTCACCCAAGACAGCCGGGGGGTTCTCAAAGTTGATGAGTATCCGTCCGTTATGCTTGGTTAGCAAGAGGTTAGTTTCATGGGAAATATGAATTTCTCCGGCTCAGAGCGTTTAGTAATAAAATCATATTGTTAGCACCAAAGAAGCCCCCCCCCCCCCCACCNNNNCAATAGCCGTTGTCCACGTACGAACCCATTCCATAAACCTTGATGCCGAGTTAATGACCTAGTATATATTTGATAGATCTATCGCTGTTACTGAAAATATCTGATGTAAATACCGTAGCAAGCAAGTGAACGGGGTGACGGGAATCGAGACTACATTGAAAGCATTAAGAAAACACATTTTGTTAATCTGTCACTTCATTCGCCTCCATAACCCGTGATCAGGGGAGTAAACGCGCTTCAGGGGTGGGTCCACTGACAATCAGTAATAGCGCATCTCAAATGTTTCCCCGGTTCCGTAAGCATCCACAAATGGAATAAAATATCAGACTATAGACTCGTCCGCAAACCCATCTACACACTAAGGACCCACTGCCGCTATAATTCCTGCTCACCTACAGCCCCAATAACTATCTCCACCCCTCTTGCCATCTCCGGCACCCTCGGCGTGCCTTCCGCCCCAGACCCGTCTTCCCCCACTCCCTCCCCCCTACCACACCCTTGATCTCCATTTCAACCCACTCCGTTTCATACACCTCTCTCTTCTTCTCCTTCGCAGCGTGTCTCCTCGCCTTCAGGTCGCCGCCGGGGGCAATGTTGTGACTCAGTCCCCGGGACTTCCTCGTCCCCCGACTCACTCGCGCCGCGGGAGAGACAAAGTATGTACCCCGACTTCACCGCTATGTCTGATGGATTTTGGAGGCAAAGGGGGAGGTCTTTTTAAATGGCCTTTAGTACGCGTAGTTGATTGGAACGGCGGGTGGTGCGCCACGGGTTTCTATCACGGCTAGCGATTGTTCGGGTTTAATGTGAAGCTCAGGGTAGACCTGACCTTGTGTGTGCGTGCCGTTTTATGCTAGGATGTCACTCATCAGGGCTTTGTCTTTGAACGTAGCGCGGAAGTCCCCGTCCAATTTTAGGTTTGCTAGCGTCTGCTTAATCTCGCTCCGAGCTCGCCATGCTGCCCTTATACGACAACTCTAAACTTCGCGACTTCAACGCAGGAGTTAAAGGAGGTGTTTTTTAAAAATAAGGTCTGAGCCACCGGTTAGTTTTAGCTTTTGATAATCTGGGTAGATTGGACGATGGATGTGGCGACTTTAGTCGTCGAGATGCGGAAGCAAGGGTTTTTGAAGAACCACCGTTTGGCTGTGCAGATACCTGAGCTTAAAGTGATTATCTTAACAGGCCGTAGAAGGTGCCGAAACTCTGCAAGTGCTCTGTAGTATACCCTATCATCTGTCCCGGATTCGGAAGTCACAGGTTGAGTGGAGGAGAATGCTTTGGAATCCACTCCACGCCAGAGAGAAGATGAGTGGATCGCCGGTACCGAGGATGTTTCTGTGCAACATGTGTCGCCTAACTCTAACGCGCTAAGTCTAAAGCGGTCCTCAGTAACAGAGAGATCGTCGACAGGGATGCAGTACTTTGGGTCAAAGTGAGCGACACACCTAGTTGGGATGTTTGAAAGGACTACTCAAGCACATGATCCGGTTTCACGTTCTGCAACCTTTACTCGAGTGGGATCTTCCAATCATGTATTTCCCTATCATGATATCGTCGCCTGATCATCCCTGAAAGGTAGAACAGCTTAGCGCGCGGATCCAACTCTGACCGGAACGCGTGCTTCCGTATCTTTTAGGTGGCCAAGGGGACCAGCTGCGACTTGGATAATTTCGGATGTGTACTCCGTAGGCATACGAGAGATATTAGATGGCAACCAATCTCCAATATGCTAATCATGACGAGGGTGCTAGGTCCTTGGATCGAGTATAGTGTATGCTCGGTGTGCTGCTTTAAGTAACTTTGCTAGACTAGTGATGTCCACGCCTGGCGGGCCGACAACCGGGGCGATTAATGACGGCGGCTCTTCCGCGTGTCAATCTACCCGGGGGTCATCCGGTCGCTTTACTTCGACCTATCCATCCCTTACCCCAAATGATCGGCTATCCGCATCCCCGCGCTTACCGATCCACTTCCTCTCCATTCGTTGATGATATGCATTGTGAGATCTCATTGCCTGCTTCCAGGGTTTTCCAGGGTTCGGTCCTGAATAGTTATTAGCTGGGACCCATGGGTGATCAACTCTGCTTACGGGTGAATTTTTACTTCGCCCTTGGCTTGTGGTGGGTCTTCTTCATTTGGGCCCCGAGTGGCTACCACGGAGATGTGTGGGGTTTTGGGGGCGGGTGTGGGGGGTTTTCAGCTGTTAGGCTACTCAAAGTTTTCATTGCTTACCAGAAAAGCAGGCTTGGCGCCAAGAGTTACTTCCATCACTCTTCAAGTCGCACCAATTACACAATACCCTCCCAAGACGGGCCCCTGCCATCAAAAACGTTGGTCTTCCTCAAATAGCATCTATCAAACCTGGGCGGTCCTATATGACATCCGGTCTTCGGCATTTCTACCTTCACCACAGACCATCAAACTGCCACCACATAATATATCTATATTACGGCATTAGACACGCTAGAAGAAGTCGCTTGGTATGCTGAAATGTGACAAGAGCCATATAATATGAACTGTTTGCAGTTTCCAAGTGATTATACCCCCCCAGACATTCTGATACAGAACTTTGAAATCGGTAATAAAAGGTTCCAGCTCGTCTAAAGGACAATAATCCTATAATGATTACGTTGGGTTTTCCCCATCTTGAGCTCGTTCAAAGCGTGGGAGCTAGTGGTAAGTTTTGCCGTAACTTCTCTTCCGACTTGGGTACAGCAACAATACAAAAACGCGGGGTTGGAAGATATAGTACCGTAAGGGAAAGCACGTTCCATGCGTTACTACTGTACCGGAGTCATAGGAAAAATAATCGTAAACCCTTTTTTATCCCTGGGCTATTTGATCAAACTTTGATCCTTTAACTTTTTTTCCTATTGCTCGTTAGCCTATGCTGGCTGGGTAATGGTAAATCGAAAACTCCAGTTTCAATCTCATTTGGCCTCTACAGAGTCACCGAAGAACCTGCACCGTGACGAATTATCGAGTGACACCACGTGACAACACGGTTGTTATTTCGTGATGATAATATCACACTTGGCATTATATGTGCAGAGAGTCAGGGATTAACAGGGCGGCTATGACACCAAGCTATGCATCGTTCATGCCACTGTGCTATGCCTGTGTGCGCTCTGTTCCCACCACAGTGTTCTTGGGAGCAAAGCATTTGCCAAACATTCCCCGATTTTACTTTCAACTTCATTTCCGATCAATCAATTATTAGTATAACATGCGGCACCCCCGCTAAAACCAATGATCCCTCCAACGCAGCCCTCACACGGTCTTCACCCTCACACCATAGTGCAAAATGCACATTTGGCTTGCTTGGCCAAGGTACTAGTCTCTGGCCAATTCAAAATTTGTTAATAGAAGCTACTAGAGTGCACTAATCGGTTCAAATTCGACGGGATCAAACTCAGGGCATCGGAGC
The DNA here is from genome assembly GCA_003313605.1 of Tuber umbilicatum. NCBI lineage: Eukaryota > Fungi > Ascomycota > Pezizomycetes > Pezizales > Tuberaceae > Tuber > Tuber umbilicatum. Next base: position 6,291 of record QLOI01004056.1, on the reverse strand, counting down.
TCACCATCGGAATTGTGAACCCCTCCCCACTAAATACCATACCTTTTGCGAGTTCCACTGTCCGCCTCGGTGACTTTGGAGGTGAGATTCCCTCTATTGTCCTGGAGGCGGGTATCCTAAGCGGTATCGCAAGAATCTCTCCCGTCCCATTTGAGGAATCCAAACGAATCGTCGCAGGGTTGATTCTTCCTGTGGGGCCAGAAGCTCCATCTCTCATTTCTAGTTCTCTGGGTGGGGGCAGGGAGGCTCCAAAAGGCACCGATATCGGAAGACGGTATGAGCTGAGGAGGGTATGGGTGAGTTAAGTTGCAGTGGCTCTTGTCGGCGCGTGGGCCGGGCAGCACTGTACGTGCTACGGCTTCTACAGCAAGGAGGACCGCCATGGAGAGCACCAGCATCATTACACGACGGGCCCCAGCTTGAAAGTCTCTAGTTAAGTTGGTGTTCACCGCATTCACGAAGCTATCCTCGGGTAGGTTTGCCGCTCAGCATCGAATCCCTCGTACCCATAAGTTGTCGTGACTCGAGCACATCATCAATTGCCGCACACAATTCCCGGAGCCGCACCTCAGTGGGGAATCTTGAATCCCTGATAACAACTGGAGATAGCCTATGGCCCAGATGGCAATCAAATCCAACAAGCATGGATTAGCGCGGTGATTGAGCGGTCGCCATCATGATGCATTGTCGGTTCTCCCTGCTTTAATAGGTATCATATCTCCCCAAAGGGGTTGCTTTCCGACCAGCGCCTTTCATACCGGTTTGGGTGCTCCCGCAATACAACCGAGAGCGGTGCGTCGATTCCAGTATCTTATCATAAATGATCCCCGGCGCATGTGTCTGGAAGATTACCTCTCACTACCCGCTATAGGTGAGTGGATTCGGCAGTCTTCATGCCCTGTTTTCGCCCCTATTGCCTAAACCTCCTGTCTCACCTTTGCAAAAGCAAAATCGGGTATGAGACTGTGCATATTATGATATTGGAGTTATTGACGATAATATTACTATCTGATGCTTACGTAAAACCCAGCCACCAACTCACGCACTTTCAATACAGTGGTACGGTCCGATTGTTGCCCCAGACAATCGGAGCCTGGATCCTGGCTGAAGCGAAAATTGACCCTCTCGGCAATTCATTCAAAATTCCCTTTCCTGGGTTGGCGGAGGAATTAAAAAGAGGTGGGTACTGGACCCCACTCAAAAACAGCAAGTCCAACTCTCTAAGGCTAGTTCCTGCTCAAACGTCTATACCCCCATTCCCGTATGATTTCGGATGGACATAATTTAATTCATAATGTAACCAGTGTGATGCTGGTCTTCTGGAGCGGTGCCTCAAACGTCTTGAAGATTTTGTCGCTGAAGGTGATTAGCCCAGTCTGAGCGGTCTCTCATCTATAGGAGCTAACCTGACCCATTTTTTTCATCGACGCCTGGGACCAATTCGTTTGCAAGCGCTGCTGCTGTAAGAAAATGTCAGTGACCCATGTAGAGTTCATGGTGAAGCTCTTGCAGTATACTCCCCATATTTCTCCAAAGGAGCACGCTTATTGATTTCCTGTAATACCCGGATACAATCTACAAAAGCGCACAGGGATTGGCTGTGGTTACATTGTATTCGCTTTACCCAAAAATTATTCTCGGGCTCCGTGTCTTAGTTTTTACTCTCGCCCTCCCTGTCAACTCCGCTATTCTTCCTACGGATTGTTTGATTGATTGATTACAGTACTCGAGTAGCGAGACTAGAAGGGCAAAATATACATTAGCCGAAAGTAGTGATTTTCCAGTTTACTACTACGAACCACGCTAGTATTAGATGACTTCTTCTATAGGAAACTGTTGTTCCGAATCCAAAAAAAAAAACAAAAAAAAAAACAGATCTCTAACCTTAGCCACTTCACCGGAATCTCTCAAAATTTATAAATTCCCTCCCTTGCTGGACACAATTCGCTCCACTTCCTGGCCCACTCCACCGTGATCGCTACTTTTAATAGAGCTCTACTACCCCTCTAATCATCTCTGTCATCAATTGAGGTGCTCTAGTAAACCGATTCAGACATAGTTTGGATAGCGGACTGGTAGGCGATTCGCTATGTTGTCCGGAACTCTATCTCTTTGTTTATATAAAATCAAGTTTGACCGATAATTCAGGCTTTCTAGTCTTCCTCGCTCGGGTCTAGCGGCGGCCAACGCCGTGAAAATTCTATTGCCGTGCGGAATTAGCTGCACCCTTGGAACGTTCAAATTAATTGATTAATCCATAAATAACCGCTAGTACCGATAGAGTATTGACAGCATGGTCCGTGAAAAGATGTATGGTAAATCAGACAGGATCGGTAATGTGAGGGTTGCTCACAACAAATGGCTATAGTCGTTGCCTTCCAACCACCGATCTAGTGAAGTAATCCAGACTAAATATCATTCTTCTATATATGCTATAATTCCATGGATTTAATCTCCTAGCTCTCCTGGACTCCACGTCTCAATATGTTGGGGAACTATTGGGAGAACTATGTTGTGTGCATTGGTCTTGGCACAATTTCCACTAATTTTGCAAGAGAAATGGCTTGGCTGGGCGCATTTTCCAACCGCCACGTCACAATAACACCTTGTAAGATGGCCACCAATTCTTTAATAATCGGTAAACATTTGATGGGACACAAAGGAATTTCAGACCGTGTGATCAATTTTCATGAAGTAGTATAGGTCAGGCGGTTGCATTCGATTCTAAAAGTGATTTTTGTCCCGTTGCCGGACCTACGAAATGCCCACGGATGCACACGTTATCATTAACGACGCCCAGAACTAGCTGACAGACAGCCCAGCAAAGTTCCCAGATATGCGAGCAAAGGTGAAGGATTGACGGACTCATCCGGAGAACGATTCTGCTGGTCTGATAGCGGGTTTGAGACAATGAGGAAAAGTAGCGGTACCAGATACACAGGAATTAAATCACCTAGAGAGGACCATTGGAGCCGACAAATATGATAGGAGGAAAATTACAGACTAGTTTAATAATAAACTGTTTAGTAGAATGGAAACACATGTACAAGCTGTAACCCCGCACCTTAGGTCCATCGGTGATCCGGGAAGTACCCTAGGCCAGTTCAGCATTACTCAAAGAATGACGACGAACCGGACGCGTAGGATCGTGCTTGCATTTCATATTGTCAGCACAACTCTTCTTTTTCCAGATTTCAGGTAAATTCAGTTTCCCACTCGGTTCACAAAATATCGTCCCATATCCTGATAACAATAGTGGGTTGGTACAACCCGTTGCCACTTGTACGAAGTATAGGAAACCCAAGCGGGAGCGAATTGTGCGAACGTGGGTGGTTACCGGAAAAACGTAGGGCCGGTTGCCGAGCCACTGCAGGGTCATAGCTCCAAGACACCCGGCCCACGAACACCTGTACTAGAGTCTCCTGTCCCTGCTCTCCCATCCCCCGAGATCACCAGTCTTCCTACACCTCGCGTTCAGTATTCCTCCTATTTTTTATTTCTCGCGTTCTTTATTGCCCACTCCCCCCCTCCCCTCGCAATTGCAACCATTCTAGCGCCCTCATTGTCACGACGGGAAATATCAACAGTATGGATCTCCCTGGCAAGGGCAGCGGCTCCAGCGGGACCGCCTCCGGCAGTGGAAATTGGTATTTCGTTGATACGGCCTTGCTTCCATGTTCTTCTCTTTTGGCGTTTATCTTCTTCGGTTCTCTCTGTCTTCCCTTTGTGTTACTCTTAGCTATCCCTAATACACTTGTGGGACTTCGGGAATTTGGTAATTTTCTTCTGATTCCCCTCACAATTTTGCATAAAATCAGTTTCCCATTGATGCCAGTGGTAACCCATGCGGCAATCAAAAAGCAATTCTCGATAGCGAGACGTATTCCTGCATGCAGCGCGGAATAGGGTTGAGGTCCTAGGTGGCATCTGGACCAATCATGGCATAACGGATTCCACCCTATACTTAATCGTGAAGATTCTCTTTGTTTTTTTCCGAATCATTCTCCATTCTCACCGAAACGACCAGCCTGTACTGCCCGATATGCAATACCTGGCTGCCGGGGATTATTATATTGTCACTGAGGGTACGTTATGTGTCCAGCATAGCAACGCGGTTACTTATTGTATCCAGGATTGATCGAGATGGCGGAAGAAGTACCGTTGCTAGAGACAAACTCCGGGTAGGGTGGTGCACATCGTGATAGCTTTTGCAACGCGGTCCGAGCACGAGATACGGGTGGCATTTTGTCTAAGAAGCCTTTGCTCCGCCCCGAGATTGCCCACTTTACCGGCATGGAGGCGGCGCATATATTTCCAATCGCATATGAGGGAAAATTGCTAGATGAGGGCATTCCTGATTGGATTACAATTCACCCAAAATATCCGTCTGAGGGAACAATCAATTCGGTCCAAAACGGCCTCTTGCTGAGTAGTGGGCTGCATGCGCACTACGATCAATCTAATGTTGCTATAAACACAGATGTCATGGCTACCACCTCTCCCAGTCTTCTTGACTAATGATTGTGCAGGAGAAGTACAAAATTGTGGTGTTTGGGCCGGAGGTCGGGAGCTATTGTAATCTTGGGTCGCATCTGAGCGTGTCTCTTACCGAGAATCTACCTCGGCCGTTGGACGATATCTTGCTCTGGGATTTTGAGCAGGTCGTTCTCACCTACTGCGAGGGCCCTTAAGATGCCCCCCCCCAGTTGGTGTGGTTGTTTAGAACGAACACCAAATCATAATTATTATTATCGCTAATAAAAGGCAATTTTAGTTTCTAACCTCGCCGGGGGACCTGACCTTCCGGGTATTAGAGGGATTGAACACGTCCAACTTGATCCGGCGCGAGCACAACTAATATCCCGTCCATGCCCTTCAATACCGCTATTTGGTAACCCGATAGAGGCCAAAACACTCACAAATTGCCGGTTTTCGAGTTTTTCATCCTAAATAATGTTTATTTGGGCTGGGTAAGTGATACTGAAGATATATATCCGATATGGTTGTCCCGAAATCCGCAATTGTGGTGTGCTTTGACTTCTCCGCAGTTACCAACGGACCTCTATTGCCTTTCAGGTGTTAGGTGAGATGTTGTGATCTCGCCGGCCGGTTCGGAATATGATAGGGCTAGGATCAAGCTATGTAGCTGCCGGTGCATGTCTTTTTTACCCAAGCAGGTGTCAGCAGTAAATTCAGCAGGATCGAATGGCCGATTCGCCTGCGTACGGGAATTAGGATACATTCTATACCTCGTCCCAACAGTCCAGGCTGGACCTGATATCAGCTCATCGTCACGCCTACACCACGCGCCAACACAAAGACTTCCTCTCCACATCCACCCAAGTTGTTCCCTCATCACCCCTACACTCGAGAGGTACCTACGATCCCTAACCGAAATCTGCACTCGATACGGCTGTATATACCAGGGAATCAAGCATCGTGTTGTCATACATATTGTTCCATTGACGCGCTTCGGGCATCGGAAGTCAAGAGTATTTCACAACCGTTCAGTCGTCGCTCGTTCATCCAGTATTTGCGATATAATAGTACTTATTCTGCTTATCCCGTGATAGTGACCCCCCCCTCCACCCCAACTCCAAAGGTCCAAGTCAAAGTGCTCTGACATAGGGCATGATAAGCTGTGTTTCCGAGGTCCAGCCAATAACGCAAATCTTCTTATGATGTTTGTCCAATCCCATCCTAGTTAGCGTTACTATAGTTGTAGCTTTTCAACTCCTGTATTCGACCCAACTAACTTCCTCCGAACCATGATCTATGTTCTGGTTTCTTGTAGGTAATAATGTGGACTTCCACCCCATCTCACTTAACACCAGCCAATTTCTCCTCCCATATCCAAAGCGGGGCAATGGCGAGGTGGCGGAGGTTGAGCTGAAGGCGCCGACCAAAATCCCGGAAGAGTGTAGGAAGAACCACGTTCTATCAAGTAATTGATGGTAGTCATGACCACAAGATGGGTATGCATTCCGAGTCCTTGCGGCGACTCCTCTAACTTCAGTTGGAGAACTTTGGATAAGCGCATCTATCAGAGTGGGTAAGGACGTCAGGGGTCGCCAGGGCAAATCCCCGGTTCGAAAGACACCTCTGGAGCCCAGAACCCCTTATAACTACAACAGCGCCTCTTTCGGATCCAGTGTTCGCAACGGTCCGGGGCCCCCGTAGGGCCCTACGGGGGGACTGCCAAGAACCCTGGACCGGACGGGACGGCAAAATGCGGTCCGCTCCCGTCCTGACAGAGGACGACGGGCCCCACAAGGTAAGACAAATTAGCGC
>QLOI01004049.1:0-21710 GCA_003313605.1 Tuber umbilicatum | reverse complement strand
GGGGGTAGGAGGGTCGTATCGGTTGGTTACAGCTGTAACTTACTATTCCGCCCGCATAAAAGAGGATTCAAGAGATATGATACACTGATAATTAATCAGCATGCAGAGGCTGTGGAGAATGAACTGTGAGTAGGTAAAGCGGTTTCCGGGTTATGTAACCAGGGAGAGGAACTTATGGGAGGTGAGAGGTAATATAGGTGGGAGAGTATAGGGTACTCGTACGTATGGGCGAGAAGTGGTTGGAATTACTCCGTAATGGGTAATTGTGTAAGTAGTTTTTCGTTACCGGTATTGAAGGGTACGGTAAACTTCGTACTTACACTCTCCCAACTCCAGCGGCTGTAACCGCCCCCCCCATCCATAGCAACCGTTCAACTCCGCCCAACTTTTTTTTGTGGTGCTTCCCCAGCTTGTAAACCAAACGGGAAGCACAAAAGGTTGGGCTAAAAATGAACATGGGATGCTCTCGATGTAAGGTGCTTGGTCAGAGTCTCGGCGATTCCAAATGTAGCGGCATGCAGGCAGTGTGACCCACCATGTATGCACTCCCAAAATTGTGGATTCATCCGCACAGAACATTCTTTGCAGTCTTCTCTCGGGATGTAATAAGGCTGGAAAGTTGGTGCGTCTGATGCTTGGCCGGAGCAGTACTTAACCAAAGCCTTCTCATCCTCCTCATCCTCCATATCGTCCAAGCTTCTCGCATCATCATCATCATCATCATACACTACCTAACACCACTACCCCAAGAGTCAATACTAGCTTCTGCTACTACTGCAACTACGCCAAAAATTCTGATATTAAAGAGTTGGGAATCCGCACTCGAGCGCTCAATCATTCCGCCCAACACCTGCTCCAACGCTATCGATATGAACTCTTCGCACTACACATTCCCCACACCCGTAATCTCATCGATGCCTTCACCAACTCACTACAACACCCGCCCAACTACTAGGGTAACAAATTCATCGACCACGGAATTCAGAGGAAGTACGAACCCGGATGAGGATTGGACCAAGATCTCAGATCTTGCTGAGCGCCGAAGAATTCAGAACCGCATTGCTCAACGCAACTACCGTATGTTTTCCGCAATTGCTGCTACCGCAATTCATTATAAGGAACATAAAACTAAAAATTCCCACAGGCAAGAAGCTAAAGCGCCGCCTTGAAGACCTTGAGCGCCGTGCAGCGTCACGCTCTCTCTCTCCCAACGGTGAAGATACCGATGGAAGATCCACCCGGGAATCATCAGCAGAGCAACCCATCGTCTCTCCCCCACCTCCACCACCGCAGGTCCTTTCCGAGACCCCACTATCAAGAGAGAACTATCTCCCCCCGTTGAACAACACAGCATACACCACTGCCAGTTACCCATCACAATATCGCAGCGCAGCCAGCAGCAACTCCAGCCCATTCTCATCGTCGTCCCCCACTCCCTACTACCCATCAGCTAGTGGGCCCATCAACGATGCAGCTTCATTATCGCACTACGAGTCTCCGAGCACACACTACATGTATGCGTACTCGCAACCAACACTGTCTTCAGTGGTTGAGGCAACTTGCGGGTCCGGAATCAACTCATCAGGGCCAGAACACACTTATCTTCCTCTTCCCTCGACGAAAATCTCGTCCAACAACTACCATCACTCGTACAGCGATTTCATGACTCCTAAGACTACTTCGGTTTTTGACGAGAACTCGATGAATCCTTTTTACCTCAGCTATGCCGGTTTAGCTGGTAAGTTCCTATTCCTCACAATATGTCGCGAATAAGAAAAAAACCGGACGCTAATATCTGCTCTAGAGTCTCCAGATCCTTCATTCTTCTCTTCGCAATACTACCACGACGATCACTCATCACCGTCGTCCACGGCTTCAGCGCACTCCCCGCCGATAGCTATCAAATCCGAATGAACCCTCACTTCCTAAATCAACCTTGTACTTCAGTGTAACTATACGAATTAGATCTTGTGGGCTGGGTTTCCTGTTTATTCGCCAGGCTTTTTTCCCTTTTTTTGTTTTTTTCCCCCTCCTTCCTCTGGTGTCTATTTTTCCCATTTTTTTTCTGTTCGGTGAGCGAGCGCATTATAGGTTCCTGGTTCTGTTTAGGGGGCGGCTTTTCAGTTTTTCCTGTTGTGCCTTTCACATTTTTTTCACCACTACTTCCTAAAGTTTATTATGATATTTCTAGATCGGATAAAGTGTATTAGATTCGGTAGCCGGTGGGGGATAGGATTCTCTGAGTGAGAGGGACGTGGGAAGTGGAGATGGCATCGTTAGCACGATTGAAACGAACGACGAGATATGAAGTTTGTTGAATACTACTTTACTATTGCCACTTACGACGCTGTTTTCACATAGTCTATACATCTTGTTGCGCTGCTCGCCTCAGTGACCTCCCCCGATTTCTTCCATCCAACCATAACTTATCTTTCACAAGCATTCGTCAATGGAAAAGAAAATGCAACCCATTCGAGATTATCAGCCGCTTTTTTTTGTCCTTCCGCGCAAAAAAACGCCTTTCCTACTATCGAACTTGCTTTTTATCAGAAAAACAAAAACAAGCATATAAAAAAGAAACGAAAACGGAAAAAGTAAAGATAGCCACAAGAACAAGAAAAAGAAAATGAAGAGATACAGAATGGACTAACCTTGCGGGAATTTGCGCTCTCTCTCCTCTTGTTGCTTGATATGAGACATTCTGTGATACTTGTGCTTCTTGGATGGGCATGCCTCGCCGCTTGGTTTCTTTCCCCATCATCTCGCGAGGGAGGGCGGGTTATGTTAGAACCTGCTCGAGTACCGTACCCGTACTTGTACCTCCCGTACCACAGCTCGCATCCATCCGTGCCCGTACTCATACCGGTAGCAGCGAGAACGGGGAAGTGGAGGAGGGGGAAAAATAATAGGACATATGCACCACACGTTATGTCGACAACTATCCCGCATGCGGTGGTGTTTAGTCTGGAGATAACATGCGAGGAGGGCTCCCCTAATTTTAGTCCAACCAGCAAACGTGGGTGCGGATTCGTATGCTTCCTCTTTCACTTCCAGTTACATTCCCGCTCATCCGTTAGTGTGGTTCACTAGTTTGGAAAGGACAAAATGTGAACATGAACACGACCTATGGTAGATGTTCACTTTTTTTTTTTTGTTCTCCGCCTTCTTTTGGGTCTTCTTTTTTTTTTTTAATGGGATGCCAGAAACGACGCATACTGTACCCGCCCAAATTTCGTGTCTCTCATCCCTCATGTACTTTTTTCGCGGATGACGTCTGGCGGTGCTATGCTATCGGTACTGTACTCGTACCCGATGCGTGGATGGGTGGAGGAGGAGGACCTTTCGTTGCTTGCCCTCGTGGCGCCTCTTTTTCCGTTCTCATTTTTCTTTTTCGCCCTCAGCGCAAAAAGAGGTCATGTCTCATTTTATGCTTCTTCCTGTGCTCCACGATTGTTCTCAGGTGAATCATTTGCCTCCTCTTCCCACTTGCCCTCAGCAGCCAAGTTTTTTTAGTCTTCCTTCTCCGGACCCGGATGCATGCGCGAGCTTTCTCAAGCGGGTTTTCCAGACGGAAAAAGCGACAGGCGCAAGGAGAAACCACCGGTCTGTCGGTCACTCGGCGAAGTGCTGATCCATTCAAAAGTCACGTACAGGCATGGGCATTTATGGGTGCAATTGTCCATAAAAAAGTCTGAAACCTGGGAGAATGGCCGAGGTCGATCAAGGAAAAGCCGGATATCGCTAGGCAGCTACGAGTGCTCGAGAACAGCGCTGTGCTTGTCGGATTGTGCGCGGCTTTTTGGTGTTGTGTCTTGCGAAGCAATATAAAATCGGGGGACTTGATCGCTTTGAGGTGGCCGGCACCGATACTGTAATTTACTGTGATAGCACTCGGGAAAGGAGCGGATTCCCCGGTATGATGACTTCCCGTACATCACAATTCATTGCAAGGGATGATCACTTTTTCTTACCTCAGGAAAATAGACTGCCGTACGCTACAGTACTGTAAAAACTCTTGGAATTCGCTGTCAGTAGCTCAGTAGCTCGGATACTAGGGGCTGGAGTTCCCGAGAGGGACAGTGCCTTCTCGATAGTGTAGCCCGGGTTATTCGAATGATATCTGTGAGAAGCAGAGATGGCGAATTGAAAGAGTTTTTACGATACCATAAGTAGTTTACAGGTGTCTATTATATCCATTAGTTTCAACTCCCATCTCCAAACTCGATTTTAGCCTTGTGATGGATTTCGGGAGTACAGGTAAAGTATGATGCTAGGACAAAGAACTCGAGCCAGTAGCCCTTTTGCACCAAAACCGAGCCTCTTTGCCTAACGTTTTTCTTGCCCCTAACGGGCTCGGGAATTCTATTCTAGGTTAAGTTGGGCCGGGGGCACGCACGAGTACTTGTAGAGAACGGTTTTACGACAAAAATGATTGAGTAGAAAGTCTAGGGAACTAAGAAACCAGTGATACCCTACGGTTGAACGAGTGAGGTTCTCGGGTACTGTACTGTACATACCCCACTGTATACTTGTAACACCCAGATGCAAAGTCTCAAGTCACTTTCGGGTCTTACAACGCAATTGCATAAAACCCCACGGGTTATTAATCTATAGACTTGATACTTTTATTGTAGGAAGGAATAGTTGTTGTCACGATTCCCACAGCTCCTTGAAATTCCTTGCCCGGGTAGTGTCGAGCTGTGGGTCTCTGAAAATGGCCGTTTTCCATATAAAGTACGGTCGAGTTTTTTTGCTACCCCACTGGATAATAGTCTATCTGATCCATCGGCTTCTCATGAATCGTACGAGGGGCTCTGGGAATAAATTTCCTTTTTGGAAAAACGGCTAACCCCATGTTTGCGCTCTTTTACCTGTTCCCGGCTGCCCCCTCGCCCAATGCTACCATGTACCAGGCTTGAACTGGTTTGTCATATCGCCAGGTAAAGTTGAGTGAAGCGACACAAGCACTCACTCACTCGTTCGCTCGGGCGGAGAGAAGCCCGCCGTCACACGTTGTTCGAGGAGCATAAAAATGCGCACGGAGATATATCGATTTGCGGGCATTTATCGTTGGATTATTAATATTTCCCCCGCCTTTTTGCCATATTGTATTTTAGGCCCTCGATAGATGAACATAATATGTGATCAACAATCAGTACTTTTAACTACTGTATTATCATTACCAGCACTCATGATTATTTGGGAGGGTGTGAATTGATGCTAGATGGCGAGAATGAGGAGGCCGGGGGCGAATGTGTGCCATTCAACTTATCTAGCCATCCAGGCGCATCAACGCAAGCCATCATAACCACATGTGCGCCTCCTAACGGCGGAGAAACTACACACCGCGACTAAACCTAGTTAGTAAGGTAGCCCTTTCCACTAACCGAAGGAACACCCACACCATGGCTATCATTCGGACAGGTAGGTATTCCTACCATCGCCGCCCCGGATGGAGGAAGGAAAAAAGCGGTGAGTTCGTGTTCGAGTTAATGCTGTACGAGTACCGTGCGGTGCATACCCACGTTAGGTTACCAGGCCGTGGTGGGTCTATCGTAGCAAAAGGTCCCGATTCACGGCATCCGTCGCGGATCTCAAGGCAACTATAGCGGTGCTGTGCATGCGTACTGAAGGACTCATGATAGTTGTGACAAAGCTTTTCCCTTCCCTCCTCCCGACTATGATAATTTGATGGACGGTATGTGCCGTAGGGAGGTAGCTCGGATTGTACGATACTGGTCGCCTGCCGTGAACCAGTACTGTGTGTTGGTCTCAAAAGAACCAACCCCATGTGAAAAATGGAAAGCTGGAAGGTAACACGGCGGCAGAAGGTGCGGCGCACAAGTTAATTATTAAACCCCTCCACCGGCTTTCTACTCGAGTACAAGATGTCCCGTGATAGCCATTTTACTTGTTTTTTCTTCTACTCCCCCCCGCGCTTTGGGTTTCAGCGCGCACGGGGAACGTTAAAGTGGGTGGTGGATATAGTCGAGATGGAGATTGAAATGAAACGAAAATGGCAAGGGAGGAGGAGGAAGAAAATAAATAAATACCGGCGTCCTTTCAGCTATGTGTAGGAGAGGGGGGGGATTAGTGGTTTGCTTCATGTGTGCCGTGCATCGAGTGGTGGAGGTGGTGGTGGAGGTTTTGCGTGATGGGAGACAGGCATGATACTGCGCGGCGCAGCAGGAAGGAGGTATGCTGGAAGGAGGGGAGGTAAAATGCAAATGGCCGGCGGGAGGAATGAATGAATCCTCAGCCCTATCGGGGAGCCGCAACTGTCCGTTTCCTCGGAAAAGTTCTTGGCGTTTGAGATGCTGGGCTGGGCTGGAGCACTCGTTCCCAGCAGTAAGAAGTACCCGAAGACAGGCAAAATATTTGTTGTGTATCTGAGCGCCCATACAAAATATACCCCTGTTTTCGGGTACTTCTGCCTGGGAACGAGTCGGACTGGAGTAACCCCACCTTTTTTCGCAGGGTCGTGTTACGGTACTTCTCGGGAGCTCAAAGCCCACCCCCCGCATGCGATGCTGTAGGATAGACGCCCTCCTCCATCTCTCAGTCAGTCTGTCTCCTATGATCCTATCTCCCTTTCTCTGTCCATGCGTTCCGACTATCTCGGACCACCAGAGACTAAAACATATGGATGGAATGTAAAGATCTGTGGCCATTGGCAAATTCCTCCAATGTTTAATTTATTTATTTTTTCATCAGGCGTGCCTGTACCTAGTAGCACGCAAACGAGCAAGGGCCCCGGAATGTGCTGCGCTTTGAAAGGCTCAGGCTGTGGATAGTCAACTACCAACCACGGCAACTTGGTGGATCATGATCCCTAAAACCGGGGTAATAAAATAGAGCGAGGCAGTGCAGTTACGTAGAAAGCACGCTTTTGGATGCTCAGTATATTTGGGAAAATACGGGGTGTCGTATGTCTGATAATGATACGGTATCGTTACCGTTCTTGGGCACTGATTCCATCTTCACTGCTATGTATTCGAGTACTAGTATTCAGCGCCGGGATCGTCATTCACTGTAATTTCGGTATACCCGGTATGTACGGTTTATTTCAGTTTGACTCGCTTCAGTCACTATTGAACGGCTTTTAATAATCGGTTCTGTAAGGTAACTGAGCCCTATGGACCCGCACGCTCATTTCGATCCCTACATCGGGTGAATTTCCTCATCCGTTGATATCGTAACCCATTTTATAATCATGCCGTGGCGAGGTGAACTGTAGGAGTGGACCTCAGATCTTGTACGTACTCATTCAATATGACTTACTGTGCACTCGGCGTTTCGCCTGCCGGAATTGCTAGGACGACTTTTTCGCTCTTTTGTTTTTCGCTTATCAAGCAAGTATAAGTATTTACTATTTTATTTATTTGGGGGGTGTCGCAAGGGGACGCGGGTTACTTTGGGGGTCAGTGGCTATCCGGAAGAATGGCACGAACTCGGAATGCTTAAGAGTCATTCACTTTACATATTGCATTTCCTTTCTCTTCACTTACCGTAGGTAGGTAGGTTTTTTTGGGCTTTAATATACGGCACCGGTAGTCATTTACAAAGTATGTTCTATGTCTCGTATTAGAAAGTTTTTCCCTTGCCTGCTCGTGCACCTTGTTACGGCTCTTGCGGTGCAGAATTGGTATACGAGCCCTGCCCAAATAACTCCTGCTAACCCAACTAGGGTCTAATTTGTAGTCGCCCGGTAGGAAGTTGTGGAGAGATAGCGATACAGATTGAGGTTTTTACTAGTCTACGTCTCAGTATCGAGGCTTTACAAGCACAACTCAGTTAACTTCCATTCCGGCTTGCGAACAAAAGCCTTGTATGACCTTTGCACCATTTAACCATAAACCTACTACATGTAGCCAACTTCACAAAGCCCAGCGTGTTTGCCGGTACTACGGGAAGTTAGTTCGAATTAGGTTCTCTCTATTCGCCCTCCGGGGACCTTTCACGGGAGATCTATCCAAATGAAAAAGATCCTTGAAATTGATCCTCGCACCTAGGCTGACTCCGGAGTTCCGGCAGCAAGGAATGGCAGAGCAGGAATACTCGTAGACGGAGTGCCAAAAAGTTCCACACGCGCAACACGGGGAATTGCAATACTCTTCATGCGCTATGTAGGATCACGGCGCTCGCACACTGGCTTTCCAGCCACACCTCGTAAATCAGCCGGGAGCCACTCTGTCGCGATGGCGGACCGCCAAGACCGCTCGAACAAGAGTGGTTAGATGCTAGTGCGGCAACTAATGAAGATCTGAAGTCGGCACTTTTAAAGTTCTAACGTGGTCTGTCCGGCGGACCAGACTGAATCACGCTAGGTGATGTTCGGTGTCTCCAAGCTGTTCCTGGAACCTTATTTCGTCTCGTCGGATCCTCCCCTGGTGGTCTCTCTCTTTCTCTTTATTTTTTTCCTTGTTCTTTTGAAAGAAGTGGCTTTGAGTGCTTTTTACGGTTGGCTCAGTGTTGGTTACGGCTAAATTCGGGCCACGGGGATGGGTGCGAGGTCGCATGGGTATGGTGGATACCGTACCGCAGCAAAGTGCCTGAATGTGCCTTTAAGCGCGGAAAACGGATTGACGGTCCGTGTATAGACTCCATAACCGCGTTACACGTACGAGTACAGCACAGTACTTTGTCCTGCGGAAGCATTATACCGTACCATCCCTCCGTTTCATTCTTTCTCCACCCATTGATTTCCGGTGAACCTTGACAAAATGGCTCTTCTAATGGGGTTCCAAAATGTCCTCTCTTCGCCGTACACACGTACACACCTGTGTTAGGTTCATATCACTACAAGTAGTTTCCGGATTATTTGGTGGTAATACGGCGGTATATGGTTTTCTGCCGAGACCGGACATGAATTAAGGTTGGATGGTGCCTGGTGTCTGAAATCGGCTCTCTCAGGGACCAAGATTACCAAATAATATTGGAGGTAAACAACCCTAAAAGAAAGATAATAGAGGGAAGATCTCTATAGAACTAAGCAAAATTTACTCACCTTTATTTCTGTCAACTTTGTTTTTTGATTGAGTGAATATTGGGCAAAAGGATATGTTTTTTGTGCATACCAGTACTCCTAAGTGAACAAAGTTGGTTTAGGTGTCTGGAAGTCTGTCATCTGCAAGGGCAATGCGCAGAGGGCCGGCGTGATGATCAAACAAGCACTTTGAGTGCCGCTCACTCAACCGTATAGTACGGTGTTGGGCGTCTAAAAATCTACGCACTTGGTCAAATTTCCCTGTTAACTTGCGGCAGCTGGTTGCACTTGTTCCTACCAGGACCATGTTTCTTGTCCACTACTCGTTCAGGTAAGAAAGCTAATAGAAGTGAGGAGTAGGTTTTGGGTATTTCTATCGAGGATTTCCCTTGATAATCTCATTTTTTAAGTGTTTACTTTTACTTGGCGATTTTGATTGTTGAAAGGGCTAATTTCAGACACTGGGCATCATCTAACTTGGCGAAATACCTGATAAAACCAGGTATATCATACTTGTAGGTATCATAGATCGCAGGCTGGCACTATAAACGAATACCCACCGGCTTTCCGTTGTTGGGACACCTACGGGGCATGGGGGATGCGATTATGGGCAGTTTTCAAATCCTATGCCATCGTGCGTCAGGTTGTGGTGTTGATATTTTTACCGTTATGCCGGTTTTACTGGCGAATCTAGCATCGGGTGTTGGGATTAGTTTGTTGTTGTTCCCCCTCTATTGCGTTCGGGCATAGAGAATTAGGCTTGGAGGTTCGTTTTCACCATGGCTGTGGCTTGTCCGAGATGGGTGCGGAGTGCTCGAGATGGTGGACTTTTTGTTTGATTCCTCGGAACTTTCGCTGAATTCCTGTTATTGCCAGAAGTCTTCCATGCACTCTACTGGTTTGCTGTGATTGGTGGAGTTTCGTTTGGTTTACAGAGATTCTAGTGGTTCGGGAGATATTATAAACATTTCTCGGCCGGTCCCCAGCACCATCTCCATTGATTGTCTGATTAATTAATCATTTCTCACCTTTATTTATACTTCATTGATCTACTCTAACCTCACTCAGTATTTCCTCCTTTAGCCCTATTCTCTAGCCGTGGCATCAATCTGGTCAAGGGATTTGGGGGGGGGGGNGGGGGGGGGGACTATGCTCTCAATTTCAACCCTGCGAAGGGGACCCATCTAGCGGGGCGCTCTTGAGAAAGAAATTGGGTTTACTCTATGCACACCGCATAAAATGATAATTAACGGGCTCGTGCTAAAGGGAGCCTTTCCAACATACTTGAGTGGGTAATATACGGTCGTACCCCGTTGAGAAGGGGTCCGCTCTACTGGATTCTCCGTTTTCCCCATCCTTTTTCAGGACATTGGGTGTTTTTTGATCGGATTGAGCTTCAATAATCTCCGACCTCTGTTTTCATAAAAGTTATAGTTGGTGTCCTAGATTTCCGCCATGTGATAGCCTAACAGCTAACATTGCAACTCTTCAGGGGTGTAGTGGAAACGGTGCGGTCCACTTCAGAGGGCTGCAGGTTAATGCACCTCTGCATCTCCAACCTCCCCTCAGTCATCCCGCTCGCTCCTATTAGAGTCTTTGACATATACTAGTTTTATATTCTGATTGATTCATGCAGGCTTTTGTTTTTATCTATATATAAAAGTTTTGGAACATGAGCGGGAGTGGCGAGGAAGACTCAGTAATAAGGAAGATCCGGAATGTGTGTCTGTCTATTTGCTGTAGATTTCAGCTTGGTTGTAATGTCTCAATTTCCTCTCCCACCTCTCATTGAGAACATATTTGTATAGGTTACTTGTTATTACTGCCCAATTATTGCTCAATTTCGAGAGGTTTTTTCATGAATACCTTGTGCATCATTTCACCCTTCGCATGTTTAGTTGCCATGGATGGTCACTCGGGATTTTGGCCACCCGGGATTGTATCTTGAATCTCTTTCCATTAAGGTAAAAGTAGGTTCCTTGCACTCGAGCTCCATGCCCTTGTAGATCTAGGAGATGCCCTGGCGATGGAAGGCACTGAACTAGCTTGTTGGGAGGGCTTTCATTCTTGCATCTTGCTGGGGTAAGAATGTCTGGAGCATTTGTTACTATGTTATTCCCTTCTACGCTTGTTTACTTGGCCGTCCCCTTAGTTTCCTTCTTAACACCCAGGCTTACCGTCTGGTTGGCTTCTGTGCTGGTGCTTTCTTGTCACACGATTTTAATAAAACAATGTGGTTTCAGGAGTCCGGTAGTAGATGTGAATTAAAAATGGGTTCTTTTTTTTTGCTGTTAACTTATTCGGTTGTGTTGTGTGATGGATGCAAACTGTATATAGTGGTGCGGCGCTAGGGAGAAGGGAGAGAATCGAGAGAAACCTGGGAAGTCAGATGTTTAAATTGCTGGAAGCGCAGCGAGTGACTAATTGTGTTGGCACAGGATGCGATTGACACGAAAGTAACCGATGTAGGAAAGGACCGAGGGACCTGTAATAAATTCAATTCGCGGATTGTGAGTTAAGAGCAACTATGGATACTTACTCTTAAACCCACACTTTTATGATAGGACACAGGCACGCAGGGGGTTCACTTGTCGCCAATCTGAAACCGTGTGAAAAGTTAGGAGCTCTACACGAGATGGTTTTGGTTTTTTTCCCATCGATTCTATCGGAATGTGCATAGTAAGAGGGGGTGAGTGGAGGGGCCTTGGAGTAACAAATGAGTGGCAAGAATCCTTAGTCCCATATTGCCTTCATTGAAGCTCCAAGTCAAACTAATAATCCTAGAATTGTAGGTTCTTCTGTGTAATTTCTTCGGGGGCAAGAATATTGTTCCCTACCTACATAGAGCTTCCAGAGCTCTGGCATGTGATAAAGTGTGCCATAGAGTGAGGATATCTGGCGTTGTGATACTGTGAAGTGTGGTTTAACTTAAACCTTACTCACGCGGCCGAGTTGAAGCGGGTCACTTTGTATAGGAATTGTCACATTAAGTGTCCGGCTTTAACTTGGCAGTGGGAGTACTATATTAAATAGAGAAATGCAACTATGCCCATAATAGATTTGATGGGACCATATTTCCGGTTCAGGCATGTGTGTCTTGTATTGATCATATTTCCTGATATCATACGGTAACTTGAGCATGCTTAAGATGGCTTAGTATAGTATTCATATGGTATCACTCGCTCTACGAGCTCTATTCTATGTCTTTGATGTTCCAAAGCTCTGTTATCCGTTGGGCACTTTGTCATTCTATTAGGCTTCCCAGGGAACTCGCTGGTCGTGTTTGGTAGCGCAGCCTTTGAGATGGTAGTTGCCCCGGTTCGCCACTCGGGGTAACCCTGCAGGCTGTATCCCTAAGCTGATGGGGAAGCACTTGCGGGGCTTACAGTAAAACAAAAATAATTCTGATAGGGACGCAATTTTTGAAAGACGTGCTGGATTGCTCATAGGAAATTCGCGTATTCTGTAGTCCTCTCAGCCCGACCGTTTAGCAGATCGGGATTCAGGCTTGAAAGGTTCGGACGTTAATGTGTGCTCATGCGTAATCACTCGTTATCGCTATGAGGTTATTTGCTGAAGTACAACAATCCTTTTTTCCTCTTAAAGGATTTGTTTAGAATGTTCTTCTTTTTCATATCATACTTGGTCGTTGACTATTCTTCTCATTGTTCTCTGGCTAATTCTTCGGGTTCTCTTCTGTTCCTTATCTGATCTATGTTGTTATTTCTTTGCCTGGGGACACTAGCTTTGGCCGCATCAAGCCGGGAATACTCTTCTGTTTAACTGAGTTCTTTCTTATCTTGTATTATATGGCGTTAAGCTTGACTATTATTGAAGAATACGTTTTCTGTTAAAATATCATTACCTTCTCGCACGAGGGGGTATTGCGGATTGTGACAGCATGAGTGCTCTATCTATTCTCTACTCTTTCAAAGTCTAGAATTAAGCTAATATAGTTTGCTATATTGGAAGTGACCGGGGTTATTTTATCTTGAATATACTTCTAATAATTGGCTAAATGGGTCCAACGGATACTTATAGTAGTGTTTTGTACGGGGTGGGACGGGTTTTGCACCTAGGGGCCCCGCCGCTACACCGGCCCGGGGGGGGATATTTTTAAGGTCATCCCCGCCCTGCCCCCGCCCGGGGTCCGACCCCGGTCTTTCCCTGGAGGGGGCCCTGATTCTTGCCTGCCAAATTTGATGGGGGGCCTTCTGAGACATAGCCGGGGCGGGGCAAACTTGAATATTAATACTTTGCCCCAGGCTCCTGAGAGGGCTGGGGTGGGGAATGGGGCAAGGGGTCTAGCTATTTCTGAGTCCTGGAGGCTCCCTTAAGGAACACTACAGATAATTTTCTAATTGCAGCAGCTTTGGAACCTGCAGGTATGTGGAAACCGGAAAGGAAAGTTTTTTTTTTTCATTTTCATTTTTTTCATCTGTTTTATGGATTGTACAAGGCATAGGGATGAAGTATCCGAACAGTTAACTTAGGTTAACCCGCAAAATAAACCCCATTCCATACGAGAACTTTATCCGTAGCCCTTGTACTAGTATCTGCTGTTGATCACATTTACTTTGTCTAATACAGTATTTTCAGGGAATCTAATGTAACAACCTGATGATAACCAACCTCAACTCTCTAGTAGTATAATGGCTCTGGATAACATGCCTGGCTTGCAAAAGTGATTGTCTTTGTTAAAGCTGCTGCCTAAAAGTCTTGGTGATTATATGATTTCCGAGTCGCTTATTGTGCAATAGGTCTAACTAGTAATGATGTGCAGTAATTACTCAAATACAACAGGGAAGAAAACAAAACAGTTTGGGTATATAAATTCTAGTTCTAATAATGTGTATATCACCCCTTTGCATCAATTACAGCTTGGACCTGGTCCGGCATAGATCTCCATAGCCTTTCAAAAAACTCTGGTAGAATGGTCTCCCACACCTTCAGAAGAACCTGAGCTACCTGCTGCCTAATTTTCTGTAGACCACCATGGGTGCTTCCTATATCAGGATGCTGGCTATGTAGGTGTCGCTTAAGTTCAAGCCGCACATGCTTAGTAGGGTTAAGGTCTGGTGAACAGGAGGGGTGATCCTCCAGTTGAACATTGTTGGTATTGCATCATTCTTGGATAACAGTAGTGGCATGAACTCAGATCAGGCAATTGTTTTGCTGAAATACTGAAGCATTGATGGTATCATGAACTCATCTTAAAACTGGTGTTAAACATGTTTCTAAGAGTTGTAAATAGACCTACCGATTAATAGATGGCATAATACATGGTACAAAAGTACCTCAATTACTACCCAAAAAAACAGCTCTACACCATCAGAGTGACCCTTTCCCTTTCCTACAGCTTGCACACATTCTGGAAGCCACTGCTCATCTTGGCGTCTGAAGACCCACTGCTGCCGTGGATCACGCTCTTACTCTACTGAGCATTCATCACTCTAGATAACACCTTCAAAGTTCTTTTCCATCCAATCTTGCTAAGCAATTGCCCACACTAATTGCTTCCTTGCATGTTTCAGACTAATTTTAGCCCATTTAGTTGACAACCACTTGCGTACCCCTGCCTCCTCAGGCTCTTGGAGTACTCTATGGATGGTATGAAGTGAAACATGAGGAGTGCACTGGTGGCGCAACTCCTGCTGAGTCCAATCCTGATGTTTACATGATTCGCACAATATTGCTTGGTGAACTTGCTCATTCAGCTTACTTGGGTGATGGGAACGTGGTAAATTATTAATAGTTCCTCTTTCAAGAGCCCGAGATAAGAAATTCCACACTGTTGATCAAGGCCAGCCAACAAGTTGTGTGACTACTGAGATCTGTTGGAATATCCAGAAGAAGGCAATTATCATATCTTTTTCTATGTTGGTCATCTTTCAGCAACTTGTCTTAGTCTTTACTTTCTTTATCATCTTGAGCAGTATGATCTAAGTCATTTTGTATTTGGTACTAACACTGTTCATTCTGAAAAATCATAACATTTATGTTTGTATGAAAATATATGGTGGTTTGATAAGGCTGCCTACTAAGCCATTACCAACACTTTTGAGTAGTGGCTTTAGGTAGTATTTAAAAAAGAGAATTTTAACCAACCAGCCAGCCCACCTTGAATAAAATCTTTGTTTAAAGGTAAATCTTTATCTTCAAGTTGCTAGTATCTTGAATTGTTTAATCTGATAACCTATCTTAATGTAGAGGATTTAAACATAAATATTTAAGTATCTGCTTAAAACTACTAGAAGCTTTACTGATCTACTTGATGGAATTATAAGAACTTGAACAAGGAAAACTTTTATAAAGTTAAGCCCTAGCAGGAGTCTGATATTATTTGTACTAAAACTAGGTAGTCAACTCTGACCAGTAGTAGATTACAGAAAGCTTAACAAGATAACTATTCTTTATCAACTTAAATATCCTTTGCCATTAATGAATGAGTTAAGTGACAGAGTTTAAGACTTCAAGATATTTATAAAATTAGATTTGAAAGAAGGTGATATTATAGTTCCTACCACTTAATACTAATATAATAGGTAGTAACTATTTCTGTTAGCTTTACTAGGAATAATAAATCTCTTATAGGTATCAGCAGTTAAGAACTTCTGCCGAAAATCATAGGATGCTACTCAGCATACTAGTACTTGCTACTAGTAGTATCACTATTCGTTGTCCTTCTTATTAACGATTGCCTGTCTTTTGTACTATTGCTGCTATTTCTATTATCATCACAGCTCTTTTGTTGTCAGCTCTTTTATCTTATCATACCACTTTTGTCCCATTATGTAACCTGTCTGGGCCAGGGCTCAGTCAGGTGTTCGATAGGGTTCTCGGTAGACGGCCAAGGTACAAAAGAGTAGCTATAAGGAGCGCCTAACGGAGGCTTCGCGGTGGTTGTAAACTAGATAGAGTCTTCAAGATTGCAATAAAGAAGTAACTGTTCAACTGAGTATATTCTGAATACTATCTGTCGAAGTCTGCTCTTCTAAAGCCAGACTTGCTCGGTGTTTAAATACATGTTCTCCCGCTCGTTGAACACCAACTAAGCTATGTATCAAACGATACTTAAAACAACAAGTAAAACAAACTAAGTATCAAACGATACTTAAAACAACAAGTAAAACAAACTAAGTATCAAACGATACTTAAAACAACAAGTAAAACAAACTAAGTATCAAACGATACTTAAAACAACAAGTAAAACAAACTGAGTATCAAACGATACTTAAAACAACAAGTAAAACAAACTAAATATAACCAAGTACCCGTACCGGTTACACATTATAGTTCTTTTATCATTTCCAGTTGATTGCATAGAAGTTAGGAAAGTGTAACGACCCTGCTGGATCTTACAGTAGACTTAGTCTTATCCCATGCCGGAGCCCGGAAGGGTTACGGTTAGGCTAGTCAAGTAACTCTATTAAAGGGTTACCATGTGGACTAAGTAAATGGTAATGCTTAGACTGCGAATGAGAAAAGGTATACCGGGTAGGTAGGGAAAGCCTACGCTGCGAGTTCAGAAGGTCTCCGAGAGTTCCGGCAAGTTACCCTCCCTAAGGCAGGTAGTTACTCTACCTTGGCAAAGAGGTTACCCTACTTTTGGATAGGAGTTACCCTACCTTGAGCGTAAAAGGTTACGCGAAGTTTCGGGAAAAATCATAGGATTGTTTGTTAGGCAAGATTATATAGAAGGTTCGAATCTGGGCTCATTCGGGTAATCCGTTGTTGGGCTACGAACCAAAGAAAATCTTGCCCTTGGCGAACATTGAGAAATCTGAGTCCAACACCCCCCTCTGGCCCCGATGTACAGACAATGCGTCATGGGACAACTGAAGGGAAGTTGCTGGTTTACTAGTAAAAGCCTATGATTGAAGACAGCGGTGTAATACCTTATACGTTGTCACCGTCCTTCCGACCAGAAGCTGTTCGCAGGATATATGAGGGGGCATGGGGCGATCGAATGGTTACACGAGAAGTTGTTCTTGAGTGCATACACCACTGATCCTTATAAGCCTACGGTAGTAGGTATGTAAGGTATACTGGAAGCCCGGGAGGCCTCCGGTTAGGTGGTAGACCTTCGACTCCTGTATGCCTCCGAAAGACTGTAAGATGTCTGGAGGTTGTTAGCGAGCTCTGGATCATAGTAGTCTTGTCTTGACTGAGGTGCTTATTGTCAGTGGCTACGGGTAGCGCCCGTATGAGCCAATGGCTTAAGTATCTCATCACGGGAGTCTGTAGACCAAGCTATCGTGTCGAAGGCAGTAGAAGACGATAGACTTGTAAAACATAACGGCACCATTGAGTGGTTGTCTACGAGACTTGCATAGATGAATACGAATGGGACAGTGAGTTCTATATTAGACTAGCTTATCAGTAACCTATTAGTTCGCCACTAACAGGACAACGATGTGAAGAGTTTTTCTCCTGCAGTTGATTGCATGTATCAGGATACTGCATGAACACTTCACGTCGGATAATGAACTAGCAGAGCCAGCTGACATTCGGTAGAATATTAGCCCAAGGCCCAGAGGAGATGGGCATGCTCACGATGGTGGTGAGCTTAGGAGTAATGGAGAGGAGCTGGCAATATAATTCTACTTAAGTATATGCGAGACCTCTTCTCCTAAAACAATCAACTATCCTCTCGAGAACTTATTTGAGTAAAGCTGCGGCTTAACAATATTAAGTTTCACCGTTAAGGTCTTTTCTCTTACATATTTGTTCTTCATTTTGCGTACGAAGAAAGCTTCGGTATGGCCGCATCCTTGGGATCCATCTTCCTACAGGCAGCCCCCGTTACAGAAGCGTATTATCTTTTAATAGTTTTGCATGTTGTTCTCCTCATCCAGGTACTTTATGTATGGTACACTGGATTCCAGTTGTATGAGTAGTGCATACTACTCCTCTCATATATCCTGCGAACAGCTTTTGATCAGTCAGACAGCGACAACGTATACAGTGTTACAGGGAGGCCATAAATTTTGCAATTTTTGCTGGTAGCAAGCAACTACACAGAGTGCTGCAGGTGACGTCCAGGCCCTTTATCAGGGACAGAGGAGGGTGTTGGAAATGCATATGCTTAATATCTAGTCTATCATCTTCTACTGTCTTCAACATGATAGCTTAGTCTGGAGACCTCTGTGAAGAGATTATAATATCATTGACTTTGACAAGTGCCACCCGCAGCCAATGTTCTTAAGATATTTCGAACAAGACAAGACTATTGCAGTGTAAAGTTTGAAACAACCCTTAGAACTTACACCCTGAGTTATTCAAGAGCATATGGAAGTCAAAGGTTTACTACTTAGTCAAAGATCTGTAAGGATTCTAATATATCTTACATACCTACTACCATAGGCTTATAAATATCAGGAGGGTATGCACTCAAGAATAACTTTTTATGTAACTATTCAATCACTTCATGCCCCCTCATATATCCTGTGAACAACTTCTAGTCAGACAGATGGTGACAACACATATGGTGTTACTAGTATGCC
Organism: Tuber umbilicatum; assembly: GCA_003313605.1. Classification (NCBI taxonomy): domain Eukaryota; kingdom Fungi; phylum Ascomycota; class Pezizomycetes; order Pezizales; family Tuberaceae; genus Tuber; species Tuber umbilicatum. Next base: position 3,218 of record QLOI01004049.1, on the reverse strand, counting down.
ACTACCTCCAATCATCGAATTTAACTAGGGAATGAGCAACTACTACCATTCTGCTCCATGATGCAACATTTGATCATTGGGGCCAGAGGGGGATGTTGGACTCACTATTTCCCAAGTTCAGTCTAGAGACTAATAGTTTCAAAAGTTCATAACTTAACAATTAATTACCTGATTGGGTCCATGTTCAAAACTTTTATATAATCTCGTATAGCAAACACAATGATAAATTTATCTAAATCTTAGTATAACCTTTTATGTGTAAGGTAGGATAACTTGGCTCTAAAGATATATATTGAAGCCTGAGGTGAATGCCAGTGATATCTAAAAGATACAGGAAGCAGGGAGGGAATTGTGGGTGAGCTTAAGGAAAGGTTAAGATATACTAATACCAGGGGTATAACTGGTATGGGTACTAGGTTATGTTTTATGTTTTGTTTTAAGTATCATTTAATACTTGGACCCTGTTTGGCACACATCAATTAAAAAATACTAGAGTATTTCCAGGAAATAGCTTATAAGCTAAAATAAAATACTATTGTATTTCTGTAAATAATTGTGTTTGGCAATCCACTTTTACTATAGTATTTTTATTTTTTTATCCGCAAAATCATATCAAATGTTTATTATACTGTATATATAATTAGAGTATTTTTCATGATGGATAGGGACCAGACATACAAATTACCATTCCTTTTCTTCTATTTTATTAAAAATAGGAAGGCACGTAGTTATTGTGTAGAAACAATCATTATGTGATGCAAAAGGATTACTTGAAAACACTCGGATTAAGAGAAGAGAAGAGCTATTGATAATATTATATACTATTTGCTAAGGAAAGGTAATTTTTACTCTCTAGTTTATTTTTACAAAAATACTATAGTAATAACCATTTATTGTATTTTTAGAAAAATACTATAGTATTTATGGCTTGCCGAACACTAGGCTAAACTAAAATAAAAATACTACAAAAAATATGCCATAAAAGTAGAAATACTATAGCATTTTGAGTATGCCAAACAGGGCCTTAGTATGTTTCATATTTCGTTTTAAGTATCATTTGATACTTAGTATGTTTTATATTTTGTTTTAAGTATTGTTTAGTACTTATTATGTTTATGTTTTGCTTTAAGTATTCAAGTCATTTGATACTTAGCTATATTTATACCATGATGGCAGAAAATGTTGTATTTAAAGACTAATGAAGTCTGACTTTGAAATGGCAGACCTTGACAGACTGTATTCTGAATATACTCAATTGAACAGATTCTTCTTTATTGTGATCTTAAAGACTTTTGTTGTTTGCAATCACCTCGAAGCTTATGTTAGGCATTCTACTTAGTTGCTGTTTTAGTACTCAGCGAGCCTACTGAGAACTTTATTGAATACCTAACTAGGCCATGGCCCAGACAGGTTGTAAGAGGAAGGAAGTAAGCATTGTCAGTTGAAGTGTTGTAACAGGGGCTCCCTGTGGGAAGATGGATCCCAAGTATGCAACCACACCAAAGGTATTCAAATACAGAAGTAAGAGTAAAATTATAAGAAAAGCAACTGTAAAACATAACATTGTTAAGCCACAGCTTCATTCAATAAGTTCTCAAGAGGTTTGTTGTTTGTCTTAGGAGAAGAGGTCTTACATCTACTTAAGTAGAATTATATGATACCAGCTCCTCTCCATTATTCCTAAGTCCCAGCCTTCACGAGCAAACCTGTTTCCTCATGTCTATTCCGGCAAACAACTCAGTGAGCGAGGTCTGCCTCGCTCAACTATTAGTTACCTTGATATGAAGTACTTTGTGTCTGTATTCAAGTTCAAAATACACCTGCAGGAGAAAATCCCTCTGTATTATTGACTTGTCAGTGGAGAACTACCAAGTCTGCAGATATCCTAGTCTGTTATCAAACTCACTTTCCCATACGTGTTCATCTATGCAAGTCATATAGACTAATCAACTGTTACTGATTCTTCACACCAGTCTATCATCTTTTACTATCTTTGATATGATAGCGAAGTCTATAGACTTCCATGGTAAGATCCTGATGTCATTGACTTTGATAGTTACTACCCGCAGCCAATGCCCTCAGGACACTTCAACCAAGACAACACTACTGCAGTCTCGAGTTCTAAACAACCCTTAGAGCTTACAGTCATTTAGGAATATTTGGAAGTTGAAGGTCTACCACTTAACTGGAGGCCTTCTGGGCTTCCAGTATACCTTACATACCTACTACTGTAGGGTTATAAGTATCAGTGGCATATGCACTCAAGAATAACCTCTCATTTAACCATCCAATCCAAGTCACTCCATGTTTCTTCACATATCCTACAAACAGCTTTCCATCACCAGACAGACAGCGACAACGTATATAGTGTTATACGACTACATTTAGTCATAGGGTTTAACTTGAAATCAAGTAACTACTACCATTCTGGCCTATGGCGCAATGCTCCAACATTAGAGCCAAAGGGGAGGGTGTTTGACTCACTTCCCTAGTTCAGTCAGGAGACTAATTTCAAAAGCTTGTAATTTAATAACAAATTACCTGATTGGGTCCATATTCGAACCTTCTACATAATCTCACATAACAAATCCTATGATGACTTTGTTCGAACCTTCAAGTTTGCATAATCTTTTTGTAACGACCCTGCTGGATCTTACAGTAGACTTAGTCTTATCCCATGCCGGAGTCCGGAAGGGTTACGGTTAGGCTAGTCAGGAAACTCTGTGAAAGGGTTACCATGTGGACTAAGCAAATGGTAATGCTTAGACTGCGAACGAGAAAAGGTATACCGGGTAGGTAGGGAAGTCTACGCTGCGATTCCGGAAGGTCTCCGAGAGCTCCGGCGAGTTACCCTACCCAAGGCAGGTAGTTACCCTACCTTAGGGAGTATAGTTACCCTACCTTGGTAAACAGGTTACCCTACTTTTGTATAGAAGTTACCCTACCTTGAGCGTAAAAGGTTACGCGAAGTTTCGGGAAAAGTCATAGGATTGTTTGTTACGCAAGATTATATAGGAGGTTCGAATCTGGGCTCAATCGGGTAATCCGTTGTTGGGCTATGAACCGGAGAAAATCTTGCCTTGGGTGAACATTGAGAAATCTGAGTCCAACACCCCCCTCTGGCCCCGATGTACAGACAACGCGTCATGGGCCATCTATAGGGAAGTTGCTGGTTTACTAGTAAAAGCCTATGATTGAAGACGGCGGCGTAATACCGT
>QLOI01004047.1:0-14824 GCA_003313605.1 Tuber umbilicatum | reverse complement strand
TTAGGGAGTATAGTTATCCTACGTTGGTAAACAGGTTACCCTACTTTTGTATAGGAGTTACCCTACATTGAGCGTAAAAGGTTATGCGAAGTTTCCGGAAAAGAGATAGGATTGTTTGTTACACAAGATTACATAGGAGGTTCGAATCTGGGCTCAATCGGGTACTCCGTTGTTGGGCTACGAACTGCAGAAAATCTTGCCTTGCGGAACATTGAGAAATCTGAGTCCAACACCCCCCTCTGGCCCCGATGTACAGACAATGCGTCATGTGCCAACTATAGGGAAGTTGCTGGTTTACCAGTAAAAGCCTATGATTGAAGACGGCGGTGTAATACTGTATACGTTGTTGCCGTCCTTCCGACTAGAAGCTATTCGCAGGATATATGAGGGGGCATGGGGCGATCGATTGCCTACACGAGAAGCGATTCTTGAGTGCATACACCACTGATCCTTATAAGCCTACGGTGGTAGGTAGGTAAGGTATACAGGAAGCGCTGGAGGCCTCCGGTTAAGTAGTAGACTTTCCACTCCCGTATGTCTCCGAAAGACTGTAAGATATCTGGCGGTTGTTAGCGAGTTCTTGATCCTAGTAGCCTTGTTTTGATTCACGTGTTTATCGTCTGTAGCTACAGGTAGCGCCTGTATACGCCAATGGTTTTAGTGTCTCAACACAGGAGTCCGTAGAACAAGTTATCGTGTTGAAGACAGTAGAAGACGATAGATTTGTCAAACGTAATGGTCATCTACGAGACTTGCATAGACGAATACAAATGGGACAGTGAGTTCGATATTGGACTAGCTTATCAGTAACCTGTTAGTTCGCCACTAACTGGACAGCGATGTGAAGAGTTTTCTCCTGCAGTTGATTGCATGTATCAGGATACTGTATGAACAGTTCACGTCGGATAATAAACTAGCGGAGCCGGCAACCATTCGGTGGAATGTTGGCCCGAGCCCCAGAGGAGATGGGCTCGGTCGCGATGGTGGTGAGCTTAGGAGTGATGGAAAGGAGCTGGCCATATAATTCTACTTATGTATATGCGAGACCTCTTCTCCTAAGAGAAGAGGCCCTTCGTCATACAAACTAAATCTTTCCGACCGTTGGCATATTCATACGGTATATCATGTATCACTACTGGAACCGTACTGAACACCGATCCGTGGCGGACAAGAGCAACCCCTACGAAACCTGTAGGAAATCGAGGGAGATTTGGAAAGGGAGGTTGAGTAAACAGTGAAGATTGAAATAATCTCATACACTAGAAAGGTTAGCGGACGCAATGTTCGGATGCGTGAACTAAGGTATTTCATGAAGTGGAAAGGTTGCACGGAGGATAAGAACACCTGGGAACCACCAGAGAGTATGGACCATGCTCAGGAGTTGGTGGAAAGTTTTCATAGAAAAAATGCGGAAATGCCTGGTAGGGCATAGGTAGAATAGTACCAAAGGTTTTCCTGCCGTGGCCAAGTAAACGCGGAAGGTTTTTTACCCTACAGTGCGGAGCTCTAAAAAGAATAGATGGAAATTAAAAGAGCTGTGACAAACTAGTGGAGGGAGCTGGTGTTAGGCATAGGCAATCCCAACACCCACCTCGGTCCCCGATGTAGGGCCTGGACATCACCGGCTGTCCTGCCTGAAGTTGGTAGTTACCAGCAAAAATTGCATAATTGGCGACATCCCCATAACACTTTATATGTCGTCGCCGTCCCTCCGACCGGAAACTGTTCGCAGGATACATGAGAGGGGTGGTGTGCACTGCTCATACAACTGGAATCCAGTATATGATACAAGTGAGACCAGCAGGAGCGGAAAAGCCTACCAAATCAGAAAACAATAAAGCTTTAGGTAGACCGACTACAATTAAGTCATAGGTCTGCAAACGGATGGGAGTTAGTCAGATATAGCAGCAAGACCATTCTCGCTAGGCAAATCAAAGAAGCAAGTGAGCACTAAGCCTACCAACTTTACGTAAAGATAATGCAGTCAGGCCTCTGTGTTGTCACCGTTGTCTGAAATTGAGACTGATTACCTCAATGACAGAGGAACAACTGGTATGTTCGCATTTGGGCGGCATACTTAGACTAAGTTCATATGGCAAAGGCATCGTCAACTTCCGACTGGCGGAGTCTCACACACCCTCAGGAAGATGGAGTTAAATTAGGTCAAATAACCAGTAGTGAGAAATTATCCATGGTCTACGAGTGTTCGCACTTAAGATTGATATAACGAAAGACTAGTAGTGGTTGTGGAGGAACTTAGTTAGTATAGGTATTAGATGTAACGGCCGCGGAAACTCACGCGGGATATAAGTAAAAGAGTTCCTCTCCACCTATTAGACAGACAGCAACGGAGAAGAGATCTTATCAACATATCAAGTTATTACCTTTACTTCATACTCTTAGTAGTTTTATCGAAAGGACTATTAGCAATAAATCACGACGCCTTCCTGACACGACTCCGTTATCGAACACTTTAAACTCTTAACCTTACTCCACTAAGCTCCGAGTTGGTTACCCTTAACAGCTCAATTGGGTAATCAGTTGTTGAGCTGCAAACTGAAGAAAATCTTGCCTTTGATGAGCATTGGGAAATCTTTGTCCAACACCCCCCTCTGGCCCGGATGTAGAAAAAATGCGTCATGGACCAACTAAGGAAAGTTGCTTGTTAACCAGGAGAAGCCTATGATTTCAGACGGCGGCGTAATCCCATATACGTGGTCGCTGGCCTTCCGACCAAAAGGTGTTCACAGGATATATGAGGGGGCATGGGGCGATTGAATGCTTACACGAGAAGTCATTCTTGAGTGTATACACCACTGATCCTTATAAGCCGACTGTGGTAGGTATGTAAGGTATACCGAAAGCACAGGAGTCCTCTGGTTAAGTGGTAGACCTTCTACTCCCGTATGTCTCCGAAAGACTGTACGATATCTGGGAGTTGTTAGCGAGCTCCAGACTGTAGTAGTCTTTTATTGACTGCGGCGCTTGTTGTCAGTGGCTGCGGGTAGCGCCCTTAAAATCCAGTGGCTTGAGTACCTCGTCACGGGAGTCCGTAGACCATGTTATTGTGTAGAAGACAGTGGAAGGCGATAGACTTGTAAAACGTAAAGGTACCATTAAGTGGTTGTCTAAGCGACTTACATGCACGAATACGTATGGGATACAGAGTTCGATATTAGACTAGCTTGTCAGTGACCTGTTTGTTCGCCACTAACAGGACAGCGATGTGAAGAGTTTTCTCCAGCAGTTGAATGTATGTATCAGGATACTGCATGAACACTTCACCTTGGATAACAAACCTGCGAAGCCGGCTGACATTGCGGTAGAATATTAGTACTAGGCCCAGCGGAGATGGGCATGCTCGCGAGGTTGGAGAGCTTCGGAGTGATGGAGAGGAGCTGGCCATGTAATTCTACTTCAATATATGTGAGACCTCTTCTCATGAGACGATAAACTATCCTCTCAAGAACTTATTGTGTAAAGCTGCGGCTTAACGATATTAAGTTTCACGGTTAACGTTTTCTCTCTTACATATATATTCTTCACTTTGCATACGAATACTGCTTCAGTACGACTGCATCCTCGGGATAAATCTTCCCACAGCGAGCCCTCGTTACACCATTTAACCACCAATCCAGGCCCTCAGTTCTAGACCTCGCCTTCGCCAACCATAGTCTTCTCCCTTACTTTCACTCTTGGAGTGCGTCTCTTCCCTCCACGGGCTCTGACCATGTTGCTGTGTCTATTTCCTTTGGGCAACTCTCCATGTCCATCCCCCCCCCTAGATCTAACTCGAAAGCCACCAACTTGTCCACTATCACCCCAATCCTCCAGTCTGTTACCATCACTCCGGCTCCCTCCTTCCCCACCTCATCCTCGCTCACCTCATGGTTTCTCTCAAGCCTGGCTTTGGTTACCAACCCACTGCTGTCAACCACCGGCACTGAACGCCTATTCTTCTACTCGAAACCTTGATCGTCCTCCAACCTCTCGCACCTTCAGCGCATTCATAACCACAGCTCACGCAGCTTCTGTAATGGCTCTGCCATTCGCTGGGCACTGACCCCGGATCGCAACTCTTACTTCAATGCAATGAGGAAGGCCAAGGCCACCCACTAGGACCAGTTCCTCTCAGCTGCAGACTCACGCTCTATCTGGGATGCCAAGAGGTTCGCGTATGGTCCAGCTCCTGAGCGTTTCCCCTCACTCCCAATGCCTCCATCCTTCGTGAGATCAACTTGGCTTTTATTGCCGATTTTTTCCCCCTTCCTCCTCATCCTCCCCCCCTCCTGGATCCTCCTCCCTCCTTTCTTCGACGTCCCTCCTGTCACACACGACGAGGTGTCCCTTATTCTTTGCCGCTCCTCCTCTTTGTCCACCCCAGGCCGTAACACTATTCCGTATGCGGTCTGGAAAAACATACACTGGGCGAATAAGGACCTCCTCCCTTCTCGTCTCACCCCTCTCCTCCTTCATGGCTTCCACCCCACCTCCTTAAAAACCGCAAATGTTGTCGTTCTTAAGAAGCCTGGCAAGCGTGATTACACCACCCCAGCTTCGTTCCATATCATTGTTTTCCGGGAAACGGTCTCGAAGATTCTCGAAAGAATCATAGCATATCGCCTCACTGCTTTCTCCTGCTCAACCCCCCTCCTCAACCTTCACCAATGCAGCTCACTGTCTGGCCTCAGCTGCTGTGACGCAGTGGCCACCCTCCAACATGATGTCCGCCTCCTCCAGACCACACGCCTCAAGGTCTCCTCCCTCCACCTCAACATTAAAGATGGGTTCGACAACGTCAACCCTAATCAGCTTTGTTCTTTGCTTCATCGATTTTTCAACCCGAAGTATATTGTCTCCTAGTTCACGTCTTTTTTCACCTCCTGTCAATGCCGCCTCGTTTTCCAAGGTGCCCCGGGAATCTTCTCGCCTGGGTCTGTGGGGACCTCTCAGGGCTCCCCAATTTCTCCTCTCTTGTTTGTTATATATGTTTCGCTCCTTCACATCTCTATCCCCCGTGGTGTTGTAATATCCTATGTGGACGACTTCTTAGTCACAGTGGGTTCCTTACCCTCTCGCTCTAACCTTAGATTTCTACAACATGCCTTCCTCGCTCTAAACAGTCGCGCGGCCACGCTTGGGGTCTCCTTCTCAGTCCCTAAAACTGTGCTTATCCATTGGCGCATGTCCAGGTACCACAATCCTGTCTGTCACGCCCCTATTTCACTCAACTCCCTCTTGTTCAACCAGACAGTTGAGCTCTGTTGGCTCGGCTATTGGCTCACACCCACCATGGAAACCTCCTCGCACTTCCACCGCAGTCCGGCCATTGCCTTGGCCTCTTTTGCACTCATCAAGGGCCTCAGCCCTGCAGGGAAAGGCCTTTCTCCCTGGTTCTGTCGGAAGCTTGCTGTTGGGCTTCTTTTCCCGGTCCTCACCTATGACGCTGACCTACTTGTACCCAACGCCACGATCTTACACAAACTCGACTCCTTCTGACATGAGGTCCTCCGCTAGATCACCAATTGTTTCAGGTCTACCGCCCTCGCTATCCTCTACTCTGAAGCCTCTCTTCCCCCTATTTTCCTGGGCTTACAGCATAAGAGAAAACTGGCTGCCCTTTGGCTCCTCTGTTCTCTGCCTCATATCAACGCCGCGGCCGCCCCCCTTGACCTGGGTGTCCCCACCTGAGACTCTTGGCGCACCCCCTCATACCATCACCTCCTGGCTCCTCTGCGCAGATCCTACCATCCCCGCCTTTGGTCCACCGCCCCCTCTGCTACACACCGCCATCTTCCCCCCAATGCCATCTCCTTCTCTTTCAAAGACCTCCTACCTGACAAGCTCCCCCTGACCTCCCCTCACCTTCTGCTCCCCTGCCTGCACGAACCGGTGGACGCCCCACCTTATAGCTTCCACAAATCCAAGGCCGTCGCCTCCAATATCGCTTCCTAGGCTGCCCTGCTGTCCCCCGCCTCCTGCAAGTTTCTTCCTTCCTTTACTCCTCACGCCTTCATGGGCTTGCCCATGTTCCCCGCTGGGCGTCACCATCAGATGAGGGCTGGTAAGAGCTACCTCGCTGCCCACACTTCTTCGTCTAATCGTGATGCCTCGACCCTGTGCCCCTTTTGTGAGGAGGCAGACAAGACTTTTGATCTCGCAATCCTCCACTGCCCAGCCAAGCCCCAGGGAAGAGCATCCCACCTTTAAGGTATCTGCAGCCTGGTACTAGACGCTCCCGTTTCGTCTTGGGCCCCCTCATTATCAATTTGGCCCGTCACATCTCATCCACGGCCACTGGCCCCCCGCCCAGTATTCCCCCCATGGCCTCACCTTCTCCATCAGTGAGCCCCAGACTGGGAGCACTGGCTCTCTCGTCTCCTTCTCCCACTTCTTCCTTGTGAAGTGTTAGGTTTACGGTTCTTTCATCCACTGGTAGTGGTGCTGGTGGTTTCCTTACGTGGTTTACTTGTCATTATTTTTGTGTTCGTGGCGTTGGCTGCGGACTATGGGTTTGGTGATAAGTTGCTTTACTTTTATTTCTCCCTAGGCTTGGCAGTTGTTTTAGGCTAAGGCTGCTTTACTCTTTTTACATTTGTCATCGTAGGCGATGCTAGGGATTGTGCTTTCACACTTTGAAGGATTGCTTACCTTATTTGAGTTTTTCTTATTTTCTTGCTTACTGCGTTGGAATTCAGGCTTTTTGTATGCCATAACGCTAGCTGCATGCACATTTTTGGGCCAGAATCAATAAACCTATGATGGAAAAAAACCAAAAACTGAAAACGCGACCTTGGATCTAGTAGTTAGAAAACTACTCGAAAAATTAGTATCCAGGTAGAAAGGAAATTATTTGCCAGTTGCTTCCTGCATGACATGAGAGGAAGTTGGCCACTTCACATTCTAGACACAACTGACTAGTTGTAGGCGACCACGTCATCTTTCTGGCAATCAATGAGTAGAGCACCACTCACTGACGAGCGCAGACCACCGGCGCCGGAATAATGAGTGGAAATCAGTACTCGTATAATGTTCAAGCAATTGAGAAGATTTCTCAGGGTCAAACTGGGTCCGCACCGGTTGATCAAAGTTAGATAGATGGAGTTGTCATAAGGAGGTACAAGATTACATAGGGGATAAATGTTGGGGCCGCAGAAACTCACGCGTGATATAAATATAAGAGTTCCGTCCTTTGCTTCAGACTTAATCAAGCAACGGAGATAAGGCCTTATCAATATTACATTATTCTACAAATCGATAGACTTTTGCATTCTTAGTAATCTTATTGAACGGAACTGCATGCGCTTATTTATTTATCTTTCTTGATATATCTTCCGATATCAGTTATTGGTCCTAGCTCACGCTACCGCCCAACAGAATCAGAAAATATTTCTAAAGACGGAGAAGTATTGTGTAGAAACTATAAAGAAAACAGAGGTCCTTATTCTGATTGTTATCATGAAATATTCAATAAAATATATGTCACATATGTCCAAGCAGTAGTAATGTTCTGGTGGTATAGGTAAAGTCGTAATACTAACCAAGTAAGAGAATATGGGACATTATCAATGTAAAACAAACAAATGAAACGAATCAAACATTTTAACAATATTGGATGGTATTAAGGCTGCTGGATGTGGGGCGATCTATCCCGGAGCTGGATTTAACTAACAACAGCCCATCAATATAGAATCCACCATACACAAAGATGATCAGGTTGATTCTGATCATACTGAAGCTGCTGAGAATACCAATCGGGTGTAAAGACAGAAGATTGATAATATTAACTCATTAATACCCTTAGACCGGATTCATCAATGCCTAGACACACCCTCTGCCCGTCTTGTAAATACTGTTGGGAAGATGACTGCAACTCCTATTGCCCTTCTAACTTCTACATCAATTGTTGGACAAGCTGTTACAAAACGTTAGGAAAATTACAAATGGATAGCTGGCTCCTCAATGGGGGATATTCTTGCTGGGTATTCAATTTTTGAAAACACTGTTAAAGCAGAGATTTTTGTGGCTCTAGATGGAGGAGAAGATGAGGAAATGTGGCTCAGAGGTCAAATTGAAAGCCATCAGGCTTGACACTTGTATTATACTAGCTAGTTAAATCTGCGTTTATTCTGATAGTCTACATCGTCAGTCCACATCAGTGTAGCCAGTCTGTCTCTTTCTTCCGCCATCTCCTTCATATCCTGTGAAAGACTACTACTATGCCCTTGCTCGATATTATCAGTCAAGTCCAACTCATAATCTTTACCCAAGTCAGTATGATTCCGATTAATATCAATTTCCTTTTAAAACTCATCGTCTTTACCATTTGCACAATGGCAAATAAAGTTGTGCAGAGCGTTTAAAACGAGAATTAGCTTTACTTGAACATTAATTGTATACTCGGGAGCAGTATCAAGTATACGAAATCGGCATTGTAGAACTCCAAAGATTTGTTCAATAATATTTCTCTGTTGAGCATGCCAGAGGTTTAACAGTTCTTCTTTACTTTGAGAACGGAGGTGGGCACGAGCTTGCTCTCGAAGCTGGTACTGTACCATTTGATAGAGTGTAAGAAAATATGTTCTAAGGCCATATCCACCATCTGCTAGGTACATAGCATTTGCTGCTCTCAGAAATCCATTAAGCTCCGCATTTTCCAGAACACCAGCATTATTTGCAGAACCTTCCCATCCAGGACAAACATAAAAGAAGTACATATCCAGACTACATCCAGCCAGTACATTTTGAGAGATGGCATACTTACAGTTTCAATATGTAGCCTGATGTCGTCTTGAAACATGAGCCAATACATGTGCACCATCGATTGCTCCTCAAACATTCTTGAAATAAGACATCTTCCCCTGTCTTTACATATCCAGGCTGGGATATTATCGGCTTGAGGGTGTAAAAAAATCTCATACAATGGTAGTAGAGCCCGTAAAACACGGTGAAAGTGTCTAACCTATTATTACCATGTTATATATTAAAATTCATCATTTTGTAATCTAAGATCTACTTACTATAAGATTGTATCTCCATCATATTGAAACACCTCCTGCGTCTCTCTATATTTCCTTCCATGACCAACTATCAATAAAAACATAATAAGCTGCTCCTCAATTGACACATAACGCATTGCCTGAAGGAGTCCATATTCAATAAGCCTGTCAAGAGGAACTAACAAAGTTGTAATAGGCATTCAGATGAGTTCAAGTACAAGATGCAGATGTGCAGGAAGAATTTCATTTTTATATTGGTCACAAGAGTGGATCAATGTATGTACTAGGTTGTTTGAAAGAAATAAAGGAGCATAAAGTGCAATACTAATAGTGATTGGGGTTCGTCTTTGAATAACTACATTATTCATTATTGAAATTGTGTTGGTAGTTTCCATTGGATAGATGTGCATATTCATCAGTATTAAAAATAATTAAGTCACAATTTCAAGTTGATAACGGTTTTTATATGGCATTTCTACAAAGAAATTATTGTATTCCAAGTATTGTTGAATGACAAGGTGATTATTCTGTAGCGGCTGGTTTGAAACAAAAGGGTTTTGGCAAACACCAATTCCGTTCGCAAATTTTGGAACAGAAGGGGAATGGAAGCAAACGGTCATTTGTATGCGGGAACTGAAAGCAACCATTCCAACCGAGCAGGGCCTTAGTTAGCCTTTTCCCTTCTTAACCACAGTGGCATTGCCTGGTACCCTACTGCCAACCCTTTCTACCTGATAACCTCTGCTGTCATCAATTTGCTACCTGGCTGGCACCCTATTGCCTAGCTATCCTCAGCTGGCATCTTACTGCCACACCCACTGTTGTCTTGTCTAGGAGGAACGGTGAGTCTCCATCACAGCTGTTATATACCCTCTATGACTACAATACTTCGGCAGACTGAGGTTTCTCTCCTCTAGTTCCTACACCATCTAGAGATGCCACAGGATATATCCATTCTGCTCAGTAATCCCACCTGAGCTATATTACTCTAACTTCCAATGAACCTGTCATATGTGTCTCGGTTTGGAATTCTAGGCCCTTTATTTCCCTATCACATTTGGTTAAGTTCTGGGTTTTTGTTGGTCAGTTGTTTTTTCCAAAGTTGTTTCTTAGTTTGTTTTCTTGGTTCACTGTTGCTGCAGGGTTTTCCTATATTGCTTGCCTCTGTGGGTTCTAGATTCGGCTATCTATAGAGTAGTTGCCAATCTGTAGCTATTTTTCCACCCGGTCGCTGTTAGAGCTTAAGAGTTTTCTGCTTAACTGATAGGAACATTGTTGGGAAAGAGGATTGATTCATGATCTTAGCTAGTACTGTGTATTCTGTTTGTGTACTACTTATACAACAAATAACAATAAGTAAAATAAAAATAAAAGATCAACAAATTAGCACAATAATACAGACAGCTGGGGAGAAGCATACTATAATTAGGGGCAGCTGGAGTAGCTGTAGTAGGAACAACAGATAGGACAGGGACATCCATTGCCATCAATGATCTGAAATGCTCTTTCATCATGTTCTTTAATAGGAAGTTATAATATTTTTCAAAATAATGGTCCTTACTAGTAGTATTTTCCTGCTGGTAGAGGACTGCCTAACCATTACTTGCTAGGAGCAGAACATTCATACCATATGGCAGGATAGCAGCCCACTAGTTTTCCACCTTGATTCTTTAGCTGTAGATCCCTACCTACTTTATTTTCCTCTTGATCACAGTCTATGTGACACCATACTCAAGGGTGAAAATCTTTTGGTTGAGGAAGCTGCAGATGTGCTTGCACTATTAAACATCTCTGTTATCTTCATAGCCTACAGTCATTGGACAAACAAGCCCACTCTTTTTAAAGGCTAGCATGAAAGATTGGATTTGGATGAGGTTGGGGGTTGGGAGAAATGAGTCTGCAGCAGTGTGCTGGAGAACCTCTGAGTTTTGGAAAGAAGTTGGAGTATGAAATTCAGCGCGCATACAACAAGTAGCTCTTGGAAAGCAGGTTGGTTGTCCAGATATGTCTCTTTTGGATTAAATATGGTGGTGAAAAGGACTTTCCTAGTTAGCTTTTAAATCTGAATCAGTAAATAAGAAGTGTAAAGTATATACTAAACTACATACAAATTGTTTGCTGTAGTAGTGATTGAAGTGTACTCAGGTAATGGCTGGTGAAAAAGCCCATGAATGAAAAGTGTTAGCTGTATAGGAAGATGGATGCGCTTGGTGTGAAAAGAAGATAATATGAGGAGGGGGAAGAAAGGAAGGAAGGAAGAAGGAAAGAAATTATTATATAGCATATGTGGGGGTTTTTATCTGATAAATATAACTTGAACACTGAATAATTAGGATAAGTTTGAAGAATTGGCTGATGTTGCCTTAGCATCATGTAAGCTTGAAAAATAGGCTTTTAAGCTGTCAAGGTCTAGAGGTAAGTATCATAGACATGCCAAGACCCAACCCCTATAGTTTTTATATCCCACAGTTGAAATAAGCCACACAAAACTATATATAAAGACACTAGATTTTCATGTTTCATAATCCATCCACTCAGCTTTCAGACTTATATCGCATACAGGCCTATTGCGATATGCCCTGAAACTCTGAAGATGAAGTGCCACAGGAGATAAATATAATTATTGAGACAATGGGGTTGCTCTGCTATTGGCAGTATTATTAATGAGCTAGTACTTACCAAATACATATTAAGATAATGCATAGAACGTATACATTCTTGAATGGCCACCAGCTCTCGATAGGCAGTCATATCCTCAAGGGTACCTCTTTTACAACCAGAGGATGATAAGGTAAATGGGGATTACTTAGTCATGGGGGATGAATTCACAGATATCTGAGAAAACTCTGACTATGAGTCTGATCCTTCAGTTTCAGTCACCAATTCTGGAATTTAACTTAATCTACAGACCAGTTGAGATAATGAGGACAAGAAGGATATTTGCAGCTGCCTGATAAGGTGACACCATCTAGTCAGCAAACACTTCTGAGTACTGGTAGAACACTAGGTGTGTTAGGCATATGTAGTTCCAACACCCCACTGTGGCCCCGGTGTAGGGCCCGGACGTTGCCTGCTGTACGATGTGAAGTTGCAAGTTACCAGCAAGAATCGCAAAATTGGCAGCTTCCCCATAACTCCATATATGTTGTCGCCATCCGTCTGACCAGAAGCTGTTCGCAGGATATATGAGAGGGGTAGTGTGCACTGCTGATATAACTGGAATCCAGTATATGATACAAATGATAATGTAGGAGCAGAAAAACCTACCAAATCAAAAAACAATAACGCTTGACGTTGACTGACTACAAATAGTCATAGGTGTGGAAACGGATGGGAGTTAGGGAGATGTAGCTGCAAGCCCATTCTCGCTAGGCAAATCAAAGAATCAATGGAGCACTACGGCTACCAACTCTATGTAAAGATAATGCAGTCATGCCTCTGTATTGTCACTGTTGTCTGAAATTGAGACTGATCACCTCAATAACAGAGGAACGACTAGTATGTTCACAATTGGCCATCATACTCAGACTAAGTTCATATGGCAAAG
This sequence comes from Tuber umbilicatum, assembly GCA_003313605.1. Classification (NCBI taxonomy): domain Eukaryota; kingdom Fungi; phylum Ascomycota; class Pezizomycetes; order Pezizales; family Tuberaceae; genus Tuber; species Tuber umbilicatum. The sequence goes on along the minus strand of QLOI01004047.1, from coordinate 2,278 downwards.
GCATCATTTAGTTCCGACTGACGGAGTCTCGCACACCATCAGAAAGACGAAGTGAAATAAGGCGAATAACCAGAAGTGGGGAATTATTCAGGGTCTACAAGTGTTCACACTTAAGAGTGATAAGACGATAGACTCGGATTTATTGCGGAGATACTTAGTTAATATAGGTATTAGATTCACAGGCCGCGGAAACTCACGCAGGATATAAATATAAGAGTTCCTCCTCAGCTAGTAGAAAGCCAGCAATGGAGAAGAGATCTTATTAATATAACGAGTTATTACATACAGTTTATACTCCTAATAGTTTTAACGAAACAAGTATTGGCGATAAAATTTACGATGCCTTCCTGACACTACCCCGTTATCGAAGATTTAAAATGCTTAACCTTACTCTACTGAGCTCTGAGTTGGTTACTAGTAACACTATATTGATAGTCTCTTAGTCACTGAGGTACGATCGACACAAACAGGGTCAAATGATCTTGGTAATACATGCTATTATCCTTTATTACTACTTGTTCTTCTTCGTAAGGAACACAATGAGTACTGCAGATGTATCTGAATCCCTTCCTGGGTACTTAGCGACTCCTTGCGACGAAGACGATTACGAAGACTTTGAGCGTGACAAGTAGGGTAGCTTTACACAGGCTTGTTGTGTTGAACCTCCTGTAACCAGAGAGATTGGAAAGAACCTCAAAAACATAAAGCAGTGAAGAACACATCAGGCCACGCAGTGGCAGGAGAACTTATCTGGAAACATCCTTGCGGTGAAATAGTTCTTAAATTTGACGACAAAGTTATTTCTAGAAGACTGAGTAAAAGAGCACCTGGTGGGTGGTAACTGCACGTCGCGGAGAAAATACCATATCACTGACACCCTTCTCCTGTCAATTAGCCTATGTGATTAAATTGTTAAAAAATAATTGGACCACGGAACGATTCTTTTACCGTAAAGTCTACAATTCAGAACCGAGCCCAGAAACTTACTTAGATATGGTATTAAGGATTATGGAAGAAGACGAAATCATGGGGGAAAGCTTAGATGATGTTGGAGTTGACCAAGTTTCAACTACAACGCTGGAACCACTACCAGTTCCTGAGAGTTACGTTCCAAGCCGAAGCGGAACCCGTGTCATACGGCCCCCCTCAAGGGTTAATAAAAGGCGATCACAGTCTATGATGAGGAGATTGATACAACCAACCTCTCAGGGACTGACGAAACCATCGCTCAGTTTCCTCGCAAGATACTTCACCCCACTCCAAGGACCCTAGACCAAGGCCCGACGAACTGCGACAGATTTCTTAACCGAGCTTGACTCAGTAATAAGACGTACTGACCAGACGGCAAATAAGACCCTAGATCGGCAACATATTGCTTTCAATACTCTCTCAAACTCTCAACAGCGCCTGGTGGTAGACTTGGAAGATGTTCGGACAACAGTCAAAGAGGTGTGGAACTAGTCGACGAGGAAGTAGAAAACCTGCCGAAAAATCTCGAAATGGTTACATCAGCACTGAGTAAAGCATGGGACTGGTCCAAGTTTAGACAAATGAACGAAGAAAGTAGGATTTGTCAGCAACAGGAGCGACAGCGAGAAGTAAGTTCGCAATTGCATAGCAACATAGGAACAACTGATGTACAATCGCTCGCTCGAGACCTCTTATTCGAAAAGGAAGTTAATACCTTACAATCACACCGTGATGAATTGGTAAGCGAATTAGCTTCACAGAGGAAAGCGAGGATGTAAGAGCACAGATAGCAAGAGAGGAGCGTGTCAACAAAGAATTTGAAGCCTGGAAGGATGCAGAAATCCGGGAATTGAAAAGACAATTGGACCATTTGTCAGCCAAGGTTAACAAGCAACCGTCAGGTACTGACAGAGGAGAAAGCAATCCACCTCTGGGCCCTGCCTCTAAGGATAGCCAAAACTATCAAGAAAATCAAAAAGGAAAGAGAAAGGCCCCTGAGCAACAATAGCCAAAAGCAGGGCCTAGTGGTAGTGGAAAAGAACCGCCGAAAAGTCCAAATGATAACCCAGGGCATCCAGGTTACGACGACGATGATGATGATAGCTCATCAGGTAGTTTCCCAGAAAGTGGAAGTTATGGGGACCTTGATGAAGACCGATGTCGGTGTAACGGGGGCTCCCTGTGGGAAGATGGATCCCAAGGATGCGGCCGTAGCGAAGCTTTCTTCGTACGCAAGGTGAAGAAGAAATATGTAAGAGAGAAAAACCTTAACGGTGAAACTTAATATCGTTAAGCCGCAGCTTTACTC
>QLOI01004045.1:0-18612 GCA_003313605.1 Tuber umbilicatum | reverse complement strand
TATAGCTATCGTTAACCCACACCGCAGCGCTCCCTAACCAGTGTTCTTACAACACTAGGGGACGCGTTACATAACCTGTCTGGGCCGGGGCTCAGTCAGGTGTTCAATAGGGTTCCCGGTAGGCGGCCAAGGTACAAAACAGTAGCTATAAGGGGCGCCTAACAGAGGCTTCGAGGTGGTTGTAAACTTGATAGAGTCCTCAAGATTGCAATAAGGAAGTAACTGTTCAACCGAGTATATTCTGAATACTATCTGTCGAAGTCTGCTCCTCCAAAGCCAGACTTGCTCTGTGTTTAAATACATGTTTTCCTGCTCGTTGAGCATCAACTAAACTAAGTATCAAACGATACTTGAAACAACAAGTAAAACAAACTAAGTATCAAATGATACTTGAAACAACAAGTAAAACAAACTAAGTATCAAGCGATACTTAAAACAACAAATAAAACAAACTAAGTATCAAACGATACTTAAAACAACAAGTAAAACAACTAAGTATAACCAAGTACCCGTACCGGTTACACCCAACATTCCCAGCCTACTTCCATCATGCCCTTCCTTTCTACCCATCAAATTTCTCCTGTCACTCCTCCTCAACCTAAACCCTCCCGTGTTCCTTCCAAATTCCAACACTAACTTCACTCCCTTCTCCTCAAATAATAGCCATCTCATGTCCACCCCCTTCTTGTCCCCTCCGCCTCCTTCAATCCATCCTTCCATTAATCCTCTTCTCTCCTCCTCCCAATTTAAACAGTGCAGCAAAACATGGTCCCTGTTTTCCCAACCTTCGCACTCACACCTTTTATCCCCTATTCCATATCTCGTTCCCATCCGAATACTTTATGAATCGCCAAGTACTGCTACGCTCAGCTGTGGGAGGAGCACAGATTTCTGAATAATAATCCTTGGCTTCACGGGTGGATAGAAAATACTTTTAAATGGTACTACCGATATCGATTTTTCAGGTTTCTAATGCTTTAGAACGTGTCAAATATAAGGGACGGTGTGGGGTGGTTTAACACGATATCGATAAGGTACCGGAATGTGAATCCACTCGGAGTTTTTTACAAAAACAGTCCAGGAACGTTCGTGTAACCGCTTTCGAGTCCTGTGGTGGGGAACGGTTAGTCAGCGCAAGGCTTTGACAATCAACCTCTTTCCCTCATTTTTAAATAAGCGCTTTAACGGACTCAAGTTGAACACCTTCCTCTCGACAAGATCCAAAACGACTAAAGACGAAAATGTCACAAGCTTTCAGTAATAACAACAACTCTTTCAATCACAATACCTCCTTCATCATTAACCACACCGCCCTCGATGAGAAGTCTCAAATACTAGCGTGGCTGTCCCCGTTAGAGCCATGGATACGGCATCGAGATATCGGAGCCCACCGAGTGGACAGTGTGGGGAGCTGGCTGCTGGAAACCAAGGAATTCAGGCGCTGGCATAATGGTAGTAGCGAGGATGGATCTAATAATGCAATCTTATTCTGCGACGGCAATCCGGGAGTGGGAAAGAGCTATACTAGGTAAGAGATGGTGTATCTTGGGGGAAGTCTAAGGGTGGTATTGCTGATAGGTTGCGATTGCAGTTCCCTAGTTATAGACAGGTTGTGCGACGAAGCCATTAAGGAAGGTACTGCAGTTACCTGCTTTTACTTCGACTTTGCTGCTCGGAATGAGCAGTCACCAATAAATATGCTCGGCTCCCTCCTGCGGCAGCTTGTTAGCGGATTGGGGGGGTTCCGGAAGCGGTAGTCCGGGGTTATCGAGACCAGCAAAAGGTTATTGGGGGTAGAAGACTACAAGTTTCTGGAATAGTGGGGATATTCCAGACTATCGCGGCCACAAAGCGCACGTTTATATGTGTTGACGCTATTGATGAATGTGTGCCAGAACATCGGATGGTGATTCTTGAATCACTAGGGCAGATTGTGCGGGGGTCACCAAATACTCGCATATTTATGACTGGGCGGTCACATATCCGGAGTGAGATTGAGAGAAAATTGGATGGAGCAACAACTTTCGTATTAATAGAACCTACGGAAGGAGGTTTTATTACATATCTCCGGGAGAGACTCAGAAATGACACTGCCCCGGATACAATGACAACCACGTTGGAGGCGACGATTATGAAGAGCATTCCAGAAATAAGTTCGGAAACGTATGTCGAAAAAATGTGCAAGGGCAAAGCTACTTCAGGTCGATGACTGACACCTTTAAATCTAGATTCTTACTGGCTTCTCTACATATCGATGCAATTCTACAAGAAACCACTATTGCGCGCCGAGGAAAAAGGCTCAAGTCATTGAAAGATGGGGCAGGGTTAGGGGATGCATATGGTGCGACTCTGGGGCGGATAATAGCTCAAGGCGGGGAAAAGACAAAACTTGCGATGGCTACTCTCATGTGGATCTGCCATGCGGAACGGCCGTTACTGGTGGATGAGTTGTGTCATGCGCTGGCAGTGGAGATAGGGAAGGCCGATTTCGATCATGAGAATTCTCCACCGATAGGCACATTACTAAGTTGCTGCCAAGGCTTGATCACCGTCGATAAGGAAGCTTCGACGGTGCGATTAATCCACTTTACTGTCCAGGAGTATCTTTATACTCAACCGGACTTCTTCAGCAGACCTCACTCGACAATTGCAGAAATATGCTTGATCTATCTTAACTCGCAGCAGGTCAAGAACCTCTCCCACGACCATCTCCTTTACCCTCAAAGTATGCCATTTCTTGGGTATTCTTCGAGGTATTGGGGGACACATGTCAACAGAGAACTCTCAGACGACGTGGAGACCCTTGCGCGACGACTCTTGGTCCAGTACGAGGACCACATATCAGCCGTATCGCTTTTGAAACAAGTCTTACATCCCAGTTATATCGAGCTCATTGGCACTTCCCCGCTCTTCTCTGGATTACATTGCGCATGTTTCTTCGGGATTGTTGAGCTTGCGATCGCATTAATAAACGAGAAAGATTGCGATATCAACCGACGAGATAGCGGAGGTCGTACACCGCTCTCATGGGCGGCTGAAAAGGGACACGAAGGAATGGTAAAGCTACTATTGGAGCGAGAAGATGTCGATCTTGATTCCCCGGATAAGCATGACAGGACACCACTTGGGTGGGCTTCTTTCGATGGTCATGCAGCAGTGGTCAAGCTGCTTCTTGATCAGGAAAATGTCGACCCCAATTGCCTAGATATGTATGATCAAACACCACTCTGGTGTGCTGCTTTCGAGGGGCATGAAGGTGTTGTCAAGCTACTGGTGGAACGGGAAGATGTCGACCCCAATCGCCGAAACTCCAAAGATCGAACACCGCTCTGCTCTGCTGCTCTGGAGGGGCACGAAGGAGTGGTTAGACTACTGCTGGAACGGGAGGATATTGACCTCAATCGCACAGACAAAGATGGCTGGACACCACTCGCGTGCGCTGCTTTCAGGGGACATGAAAGAGTAGTTAAGCTACTGCTGAAACGGGAGGATGTCGACCCAAATCGCCGAAACTCCGATGATCGAACACCGCTCTGCTCCGCTGCTCTGGGGGGACATGAAGGGGTAGTTAGGCTACTGCTGGAACGGGAAGATATTGACCTCTATCGCGCTGATAAGGATGGTTGGGCACCACTTGGGTGCGCTGCTTTCAGGGGACATGAAAGAGTAGTTAAGCTACTGCTGGGACGGGAAGATGTCGACCCCAATCGCCGAGACTCCGATGATCAAACACCTCTCTTCTCTGTTTCTCTGGAGGGACATGAAGGAGTGGCCAGGTTACTGCTGGAGCGGGAAGATGTCGACCCCAATTGCCAAAACTCCAAAGACCGAACACCGCTCTGCTCCGCTGCTCTGAACGGACAAGAAGGAGTGGTCAGGCTACTACTCGAGCGGGAAGATATTGGACACCCCTCGCGTGCGCTGCTTTCGAGGGACATGAACCAGTGGTCAAGCTACTGCTGGAACGGGAAGATGTCGATCCCAACCTCCTGGACTCTAATCATCGAACACCGCTCTGCTCTGCTGCTCTGAAGGGGCAGGAAGGAGTGGTCAGGCTACTGCTGGGACGGGAAGATATTGACCTCAATCGTACGGACAAGGATGGTTGGACACCACTTGCGTGTGCTGCTGCCGAGGGACATGAAGGAGTGGTCAAGCTACTGTTGGGACAGGCAAATGTCGACTCTAATCGCCGAAACAAGTATGGTCGAACACCGCTCTTCTATGCTGCTAGGAACAGACATGAAGGGGTGTTGAAGCTACTGCAAGTCCAGAGCCCTATCAAAAGCGGAGATGCACAGCCATCCCACCGACTGTGAACAAATTAAGATGAAGCAGAAGCCAGTGGTGGTCAATTGATTGCTATATTCCCTCCCCCTTTCCTAGTGCCAGCCTTGCCCAACCTCCGGGAGCCTGATATATGTATTTGTGGGCATCGCCATCATCTCTCTCCTTTCCTCCCTACCCTTCACGTCGACCCTACAAAATAAACCCCAAATTCTACCCTCCCGTCTTTGGAGGAAATCTCGCCTGTAAGACCTATGCATACCTCTCTAAAATCTTCCGACGTTTACTAACGTCTGTGTATCAGGGGCCACGGGCCTCCGTTCGTTATGTTTGACGAACAGCAGCTGCGGAACTATTTTACTTGCCAACTTTCACCACCCCTGCTTCACTCCCGTTCCGGATAGAATAGATACCCAGTTACAAAATCTTCTTCTTTGTACTTTTATTTATGTATTTATTTCCTCTTTGTTTTAGCTTGTTAGCAATAGGCAGATAGATAGACAGATATATTTAACAGCAAGGGTTATGGAAGGAAGTATAGACGCTTTAATTAGAACGGCAAGACAAAGACCGTATTATAGATGGCTCGGACGAATATCTAACTAGGGAACAGTTCCAAAAATAAAAGAGAGGAAAATCAGGGAACAAACACGAATGACTGGTAAACTGAGTAAAGCCGATCGGGTAATGAGAGAGACCGATGATGGATAGAAATATAATTAACGGAAAACAGGCTCCCTTTTCATCCTTCTCTAGATTCCCTCCTGCATACTCTCAGCGCACGTCAGGTTCTTAATCACATTCTATCATAGCAAGCTCCCATTACCGTATCACCGTCGGCCCTGCTTAACTCCAACCACGGGTAAGGGCCAGTGGCGGGGTCCGTGGCAGAGGGCAAGATTGACCGAGGCAGATGTTGTTCTCCCTGTGTTATCAGCAACCAGGGGTCAGGGGTAGTCCGATAGGTGTTTGGTATTGTAGTGCCAGATAGTTACATATTGTTGTAGAAGATAAATTCGAAAATCAATCATAAGATATTTCCCTAGAAATCTGGTATCGGATAAAATATTACTTGTACCAATATTACAATACTAGAAATATTTCCACGGGAGAACAAGAAAAACTAACTTCAGTCCTTATATTCATAATCTAACAACAGGTGTCCCTCAATCTACCGGCTGGGACATGGGATATATATTACATGACATGAAATCACTACTAATGTAATTGCTCGAGCACGTTCTATCATTCAATGTATATTTTACCCAGTGATATACATACTATAGTTCCATCAGAAAGGTGGCTTATACGTGCGAGGTGCGGGTGGTGCACAGCCCCCGGATAATAACCTATAGCTTCACGGGTAGATATCGAAAATAGTTTTGAACACTACTACAGGTGTCTGTTTTGCAATTTTTTACTGCTTTGAGGCGGAAGGCATGAAGGAGATAGGCCATGCTTCGGTAGGAGGTTATCATACTACATACAAATCTGCTCCATGTTTTTGATAAAAATAGTCCCCCCGCGCTTGTGTCATGGGTTGCGGATCCGATGATCGGACTGTGGTTAAACATAAGTCTTTACAATCAACACCGCCTTTCCTCGATTTCAAGTAACCACGTTAGGGACCACAAGCTAGTCAACACATTCCTCTCAACAACACTCAAAACAGGAAACGCCGAAAATGTCTCAAGCTTTCAACAATAACCATAACGCTACCGCCATCGCAAACAGCTCTAACTGCGCTGCCCCCAACCGCGAGCCCCAAACACCGCCGCGGGTGTCTCCATTGGAGCCGCTGGTGGGGTGTCGGGACATTGCAGCCCAGAGGGTGGACAGTATGGGGTGCTGGTGGTTGGAAACCAAGGAATTCAGACACCGGCATAGTGATAACGGGGGGATAGATCTCATCAGGGGACCCTATTCTGCCACTGCCATCCAGGAGCGCTAAGAGCTATATCGTGTAAGAGAGTGCATCTTTGTGTGAAACCAAAGAATAGTATCGCTGATAGGCTGTGACAACCGTTCACTGGCCATAGTGAACCGCCGTGGCAAGCTAGAGACACGGAAAGAGCAGTCAAAATTAAGTGAAAGACAACCCATGGCCGGGCCGACAGATATTGAAAAAGCTCGGAATGAGAGCACCGGAATCAGATATTCAAATTTCTATTCCTTTGGAAAATAACAAGCAAAAGGCTCAAAGTAATATGGTTCCACGTGAGGCTGCTACCTAGTTTCAGATATCGCGCTCGGATCCCTAGATCGGACTAAGATGGGTTCCGCGCAAGGCTATAATCAACCTCGCTCTTCCCAAACTTCAATTAATCAGGCTAGCGGACCCCAAGTTAATCAACACTGCTCTCGTCAAGACTCATCTCTGTGAATTATTCAAAATGTCTCGAGCTTTCTGCAACATCGATAACTCTATCGTCATTACAAATAGCTTTAACCACCCTGCTCCCGACGATGAGACTAAAATACTGGAGTGGCTGTCTCCACTAGAGCCATGGGTACGGCATCGAGATATCGGAGCTCAGCGGGTGGACAGTATAGGGGGCTGGCTGTTGGAAACCAAGGAATTCAGACGCTGGTATAATAGTAGTAGAGAGGGTGAATCTGAGCAGGCGATCTTGTTCTGCGAGGGGAATCCCGGGGTAGGGAAGAGCTACATCACGTAAGGGAGTGTTTACCTTTGCGGGGAATTCGACAAGGTGTTGCTGACAGAGTATGATGACAGTTCCCTGGTCATAGATAAGCTGTGCGATGAGGCTGTGGAAGACAATGCAGCCATTACCTGCTTTTACTTCGACTATGCTGCCCGGAATGAGCAGTCACCAATAAACATGCTCGGCTCCCTTCTAAGACAGCTTGTTGGCGGATTGGAGGGAATTCCTGAAGCGATAGTCCAGACCTTTCGAAAGGAGAAAGATTCATTGGGGGTAGAGGACTACAAGTATCCGGAATACTGGAGATGTTCCAGACCGTTGCTGCCACAAAGCGGAGGTTTATATGTGTTGATGCTCTTGACGAATGTGTGCCAGAACATCGGACAGTAGTTCTCGAGTCGCTGGGACTGATTCTGCGGCGATCACAACATACTCGCATATTTATGACCGGAAGGCCACATGTGCGCAACGATGTTGAAAGGAAACTAAATGGAGCAACAACTTTCCTATTAATACAATCTACAGAAGATTGTTTCGTTAGATATCCCCGCGAGAAACTCAAGAATGACACTACCCCAGATGTAATGAGCCCGACATTGGAGGCGGATATTATGAAGAGCATTCCCGATATAAGCGCGGAAACGTATGTAGGAAAAATTGCAAGGATCCAGTGACCACGGATCAACTGCTAACACACTTGGGTGTAGATTCCTATTGGCGTCTCTCCATATCGAGGCGATCCTCCGAGAAACCACTATAGCTCGCCGAGGAAAAAGGCTCAAGTTATTGAAAAATGGGGAAGGGTTAGGGGATGCATATGGTGCGACGCTCGAGCGGATAAAGTCTCAGGATGCGGAGAAGGCAAAGCTTGCGATAGATACTCTCACGTGGATCTGTCACGCAGAGCGGCCGTTACTGGTGGATGAGCTGTGCCATGCACTGGCAGTGGAGATAGGGGAAACAGATTTCGATCTCGACAATGTTCCTTCGATAAGCACATTGCTAGGCTGCTGCCAAGGCCTGATCACGGTCGATAAGGGAGCTTCAACCGTGCGGCTAATCCACATTACGGTCAAGGAATATCTTTGTGCCCATACAAACCTCTTCGATAAGCCTCACTCGACAATTGCAGAATCCTGCTTAACCTATCTAAACTCAAACCAGGTCAGGGGCCTCTCATCCCATTCTCTCGCAGGCCACCAAGCCACGTCATTCCTCCAGTATTCTTCGAGATATTGGGGAACACATGCAAGCAAGGGGCTCTCAGGCCCTGCGAGAATCCTTGCGTTGGAGCTCTTAAGCCAATACGAAGAGCACGTATCCGTTGTATCACTTCTGAATCAGATACTGTACCAAGGCCATATCAGACCCACCGTTAATTTCCCGATCTTCTCTGGGCTGCACTGCGCGTCCCTTTTCGGGAGCGTTGAACTTGTGACTGCATTAGTAGATAGGAAAGGTTGCAATATCAACCAAGGAGATTGCGTGAACCGTACACCGCTCGGGATTGCTGCTTTCAGCGGCCATGAAGGGGTGGTGAAGCTTCTCTTGGGACGTGCAGATGTCGACCCCAACTGACAAGATAACGAACTCAGTACACCCACTATCACTCGCTGCTTATAAGGGACATGCAGGGGTCGCGAAGCTACTACTAGACCGAAACGAAGTAGACCCAAATCGCCCAGATGCGGATGATCGAACACCACTCGGGTGTGCTTCCCTGTATGGATATGAAGGAGTGGTCGAGCTGCTGCCGGCACGGGAAAACGTTGATCCTAATCGCCCGGATACGGATGGCCGAACACCAATAGGAATTGCTGCTTCCAGAGGACATGAAGGAGTGATGAAACTTCTCCTGAAGCGGGAAGCTGTTGATCCCGATTGGCCAGATAACCAAGGCAGTACACCGCTCTTGTTGGCCGCTTATAAAGGGCATCCAGGGGTCGCAAAGCTTCTCCTAGACCGGAAAGATGTTAACCCCAATCGCACAGACGAGGGTGATCGAACACCACTTTGGTGGGCTGCTGTGATGGGACATGGACAAATAGTGAAGTTATTGCTAGAGCGTAAAGTTGTTGACCCCAACAAGTCAGACCAACATGGTTGTGCACCGCTCCCTCATGATGCCAGCAAAGAACATGAAAAATTTGTGAAGCTACGACAACCCCGGAAGTATATCGAAAGTGAAGATGCGCCCCCTCCTCACCAACTATCTTTTAAACGGCGACGATTAGATGGCAAGAATTAAAGCAACAAAATAAAATTCCGATGGCACGGCTTCAGGCAGAGTTGGGAAACTGGCTCCCTTCTTAGTCGTCTTGCTACCGGTAAAAGACCGGAGTTTATAAATCATAACTAAGCCATCCTCCTATCATTCCGTCGGCACGGCGCATGTCTGTTTTCCTCTGCACACACCCCTCTCTCCCCCTGGACGCTCTCCGGCTAGCAAAAGAGGCATGCTTCACAAAAGAATTCCCACCGTTCATAGTCTCCGCGCAACCGACTCACCCAGATTTCTTCTGACTCGCCGGATGCATCAATAGAACGCGCATCTTTGAAAACGTTGGACCGAACGAGGAAGGATGATCCAATGATTTCCAATTCTGTCAGCGATCTAAAGTGAAGTAGAATCCCGGGATGCCCAATTAATTACACTCAAGTCACTTATGTTTCGCCCCTTTCTAGCCCCGGTCTTGCTCAGCCTCCAGGAGCATCCGATACTCAAGCGAGTATCGCCACCTCTTTCTCCCTTCCACGACCTCTACATCCTCCACATAATATAAACTTGAAATTCTGCATCACTATTACCCACAGGTATTCCACTTGTAAGTAGGCATGCGTTCCTCTGAAATCCCCCGACACTTGCTTGCCTCTACTTATCAAGGTTCACGAGTTTATATTCATTGTTCCCAGCCAACAGTTGTTGGGGGGCTATTTTGTTTGTTAACTTGCACCGCTTTATTTCATTCCCACTCCTGGCCGCGCAAATCCCTTATTACAATATCTCCTTTTTCTCATTTTTTTTCATGTACCCATTTCCCCTCTGCTTAGCCCCACTAGCGACAAGTGGATAGATGGACGCACAAATATAGTGGATGTGGGCCATTCTCCCCGGCACCTGATGACCTAGCCTAGGCTTTCCTACAGCTCTAGTGAGAAAAGAATCGACCCCAAACGTGTGATCCCGAGATGACACCGTCTCCCGTATAAACCAGCGCTCCCCCCACTCCGCTGTACCCCAAATATACCCACCATTCCACTGAGCCCCCCCCCCCAAATTCCAACCCTCCTCACCTCATCCACAAGGCAAGTTATTTCCCACCCATGCGGCATTTAAGTGGGACCACTAAACCTCCAAGAGCTGTTGTCATGCACATTCGTTCGGGGCAACGGCAATCCGTGATATCGTGTTTTAACACTTTAGCTTTGAGGCAAGTTGGCAAGAAATAAAATCACGGGTAATCTACATGCTCCAAATATAGTCCCCGGCGGTTTCCAGGAGGGAAACACGGGCTGGGTTGTCCCTGTATTGTACTAGAGCTCACGCGTTCTCCATTTATGTGGCTAGAACGACCCTCGTGATGTGGATATCACGCAATGTTGAGATATCCTTGAATAATAGATGCTACACAGTACAGTGCCATAACTGGAATTACCGATTTTTCCCTCCCCGTCTCATAAAGGTACACAATGCCCATACTTGATCGTCAATTTTCCCATTCATCGGATCGCTTCCGGACGAATGATTTATATATTACTACTCGCCCAGAAAACTAGATCTGACGCAACCCACTATATAGTACAGTACTATGGCATATTTTATTACCTCGTACGCTACAACGGCAGAAGCCATAGGTGGCAAGCGTATAAAACCCTTTACTCTGATTCTTTCGACTTAGGAATGGCTAATTTCAGTAGGAAGTCCGGGAACCTGGCCCGGGTCAACGTGCAAATCTGTTGGCTCTATCCAAGCCAAGAATGCAAACAAGTAGATAGCGAGACTATCAGAATATAACGGAAATAAACTCTATCGTGCTATACTTCATATCCACCTTTAGAGAAATAAATGTTATAGAAGACACTCTTTAGCGCCAGGACTGGCAATGAGAAATACCAGTCCAATATTCCTGGGTAGATGCTTTCTGCAGGTACCATTTGCCATATTCCAAGGGATGGGTAGTCTAGCGGTGCGTTTGCTAAAATTAACTGATACAGATAGTCTTAGCCGAGCCTGTCAGCAAGTGGAAGGGGTCATCATGATGGTAGATTGGGAATACGGTTGTTGGGTGATTAGGTGAGATTTGGTGGATAAGATGTATTTTGCACCTACAAGTATACCTTAAGTATCCTACCGAACAGTTGGAACATTCTTACCGAGTGATATCCTATGAGTGCTATATACTTGGGCTTTTAGGTGTAGTGTTTTGCATAAACTACCCTAATCTACACATTTTCCGTCAGCCCCACCCCCTAGGGGGGATGCCGTTCTCTAGGCCCGTGGGCCCAAATTATTGTCCTCATCAGTAGTAATTGCAGCAAACAACCAAGGTACAAAAGGTATGTCAAGTTGGCTGAGTAATCTGAGCGTAATGCATTGTATTCAATCTAGGCTAGCAAAAAGTGGGGGTCAACCGTGCAGAACTCGGAAGGCGTTGCGAAGATGGGGAGCGTAGTTTGAATCTTTGGGTAGACTGTCACTTGGGTTTGTGTGAATTACGGGGTGCCTGGGAGGGTGGTGAGAAGCTAGCGCTATAACACAAATGAAAGTTCAGGACATACGAGGGGGTTATGCGTGTTAGCCTATCGCTGATGATATCACCTATTGCGCTTGAAACAACCGACCAGTCATACCAATGGTGTTTAAGGTTATTGAATTCTCTAAGATAGATGGGATTGTTCGCTTGTAAGGGGTGCCTCATATAAAATGAAGTTTCTCAATCACGATTTCTTCCTGCTAGCGCTTAGGTTGAGCTTTGATTTTCTATTGAAAGATACTACTACACTGACTGCAGCAGCACAGGGCCATAAAGGTATGATGGCAATTACCGCCGCGATCTTTGAGCAAGTGCTCTAGGTAAAACATAACAAATCTACCACGTGATAGGGGTAGTGGTGACAGAAACCACGGGTATCTGTGATTGAGCACTGTACCTGACATCGTATATATCTAGTTTTTTTTTTCTGTTAAAACCTTCAGCTGTTTATGTAGTAAAAATGCAGTATATAAAAGAGGGAAAAACAAAAGCGGGGGAATAAACGAATCTGTAGAACAGTCTCATAAACCCACTTAGCTCCACTACCAACAAAAACCTTGATAGGCAAGAAAAAGTAAAAACTCGTAGCAACAGATCACTTCATAATCTCTCAATCAAAGCATCACCCCCTCCCAATCTATCTAGTCAACCTCCTCAACCCCTTTCATCTATACCTTCTAATCTCTTCAACACATGTCTCCCCTCTATTATCTATGGCACTTCACCTCACCCAGCCGTCCAATCCACCTTTCCATACGATCACACCATCTCCAACAGCGCCCTCTATCTGTCCAGCTTCTGCGGGGAGTACACACTCTAGCACGTGTAAATCCTCAAGCCCAAAGAGCCCAAAGAGCCCAACTTTAGCAGCCCATCTATTAAGCCCTTCTCCCCACCCTGTACTCGAGTACATAGTTACACAAAGTTGGGCCGAGACTGAAGGGGAAATTAGAGGTGTCCGTAGGGGATGAAGCCGGGGCGGTTGGGCGTCTGAAGAGGATAGAAAGGAGAAAGTTAGGTTCGCAGTAGAAACTGGACACACTGTCTAGTGCTGGTGGTAGAGCGGGTTAGCAGCGAGGTGTAGTGCGAGAAGGGATAACCGTAAACAGAGATATACATTAAGTTGACCTCCGATCGCGTGCCTAATGCTAGTCGAAATTGAACAAAAAAAGCATCAAAATGCTCGTAAATCGCAGGAGAACAAAAGTGCCATTTATTTTAACCCTTACCGGAGAGGCGCGGGAAGTACGGTGAATTGTGCGTGTAGGTATTGTTCGTCAACAAAATTAACCGCGCATCAACGGCCAGGAAAAACTCCGGCCTTGATAACAGCATTCCCAACCAACCGTATCACTAAATTATAACTAAAAAGAGTTAAAAAATTTAAACCAATGCTAGAAACCAACACCCGGCGCATCATCGATTCGCTCCTATTTCTTTGGGTGGGATTAAAAATAAAAAGTGATAGGAGCGTTGCGCTGCTGCACAGCTTCGGTGCGAGGTCAATTTTACCCTCCACTCTTCATAGCGGAGTGGAAAATAGACGCTAGAAGGGGAAATACAGGTAGTCCGATTGTCGCTGTCGGGATAGCGGTTGCGGTAATTGGGTAACTGGCATGGTTGTGTTACCGTGAAAAACTCTAACTGACCACCAGGGCTTCTCGTGCGAGCTTCCGGAACAGTACTGTACAGTACCCCCATAGCCCGCCAACACTTATTCCACGTCGACGGGAAACTCTTTCCCACAAAAACTAAAAATTTTTATAGAAAGAACACTCCCTATGTCGAATGATCGCCGAGAACTAGCGCAACTCTATGATGGTCTGCAACTCCACCGCGGATTTTGCTCGCCCAA
This sequence comes from Tuber umbilicatum, assembly GCA_003313605.1. Taxonomy (NCBI): domain Eukaryota; kingdom Fungi; phylum Ascomycota; class Pezizomycetes; order Pezizales; family Tuberaceae; genus Tuber; species Tuber umbilicatum. Next base: position 5,050 of record QLOI01004045.1, on the reverse strand, counting down.
CGAAAACTTTGTTTGACCGCTCGAGCGCCATTTCTAATTTAGGCCCGCTCCAGGACGAGCAACGCCTAGGTTTGAGGGTAAGTTACCCGTAGCCGGCTCTGGTGTTCGACACTGCACCAAACCATGGATATTTGAAAACCCGAGGATTTTGAAAATGTCGCGAAAACCGGGGTTTCATACTTTACCTCTAGAAGGAATTTTTGCGCGCCTAACCTCTCAATGATGCATTAGCGTATTTCGTAGGTAGTTCCACACCAAGCCCATGATACTACACCAAGATCACCTCGAAGAATGTTTCTAGGATTAAGTAATTTTGCACAATGCGAGCTATGATATCAGGATAGCTTTTCCTCTCTTTGCTGTTTTCGTCTTGTTGGGCATTTACTCTATCCGCATGCGGAGTTCCCACACACTGGGTTCAATTTGGCATGATTCTCTAGGTTGGGATGTTGCTGCGAGGTCTATTATTGGGAGCCAGGAAATGATGTTTATAATATTATAAGCAACTCAGTGATGAACTAGCTAACCCTTACCGTATTGGGGAAGTGGTATACCGGTACCGATAGTACAGGAAAACTAAAAACATGCAGCATCAAGCCACCGAGCCCCAAAAGCACAACCCCACAGCCCATTCACGCAGCCCTCCTCTCAGCCCTTCGCGAGCGAGACCCCTTCAAGCATATGCTTTAATACCCATGCCTTCCTTATTTCCTTGGTCCTCTCATCATGATTGCGCGTAGTAGCGTAACGCGAGGCATTAGTATGCGGATGATTATTTCTAAACAACTTTAAATGATATCCGGTCGACCGAGGCTCTTATCGTAGGTGCGTGGGAGCATCGTTTTAGGAACGAAGCTCTCTTTTGGGTACTGTACTTTCACGCGAGACTGTGTTCGCTGTTTAGAGAGTTTAAGAGGACGTCTACTACACATGCACCGACGGGTCTCGCGCTGCGTGGAGGGGAGGTTGCTACAGCCGTTGTTGCCACTACAATTTATCCGCAATGTGATGCAGCGCGGAGCCGGGAGAAACGACGAACAGCAGGAATTGAACATGGGATGACCGGGCGTCCGAAGAGGATTGAGAGGAGAATGAAGGAAGGACTATTTTTTTAGGTCCTATCGCATTTAGAGAAGTAGGGAGATGTAAAGCCCGTGTATATCTCGTGTTCTCGGGAATGGAGCACCAGACCTGCTGTGGATAAGCTCCAATCCCGGTCTTCGGCTCTTCCACGAATGTAGAAGAAAGATACACATTACAGTTCAACACATCCAAAATCGCAAAAATATATTTTCAAATATGCCAGTCGAGCGGGGGGGGGGTGGATGATCTAGGACAATAGGTCTTGCAACTGCTATTGATGATTCTGAAGAGCATCATAATGTATCACTCACATTCTTGGCGCCCATACCGGGGGCTGCTCCTTGCGAGATGGGATACGGCGCTTACTTCGCAGATTTTCCGTTGCATTATCTTCAGCCCCTAGTTCTCACAATGACTCTTCCGGGCGCATCAACCCTTGTTCCACCCTACACCCCTCCACCACTTCCACCCCCGCCGATATATTGCCCTAGGCAACGCCTCCGTCTCCCAGCTTGCGAGAAAGAGATTCCCCACCTCTGGGACCTGCCCATCGCGAGAGTCGGTATCAAAAAAGTTTGCTGGTGCTTGAGAACTTCACGGCTCGGCTTGGCGCTCGCTTAACGAGGAACTCTCAAGAACGGCTAAACGAGGTATGGGTTCAATGGGTGAGTTTAGAGAGAATTCTTTCCCCCAAAACCAAGGGCCTGTTCGGCTATAATCAGAAGAGCAAGTGGTGTTTTAAAAACCTCGGCTCACTAGCAGTGATGCAGTAGAAGGGTAAGTTATGGTTTAAGTTAAGTAAATCTTGAGGGTGTTCGTGAAAGCAGAAACCGAATGTAAAGGTCTCAAACGGTTAGCTCTACCATTACCCAGGATAGTTACTCGAGTAGTTTGACTAGTCTAGTTAATCAGTAATATGGATACTATGATACTATCCCATAAGCTGTCGAGACGTTCCAGTCAGGTTCACGGAGGCTGTTTTGCCTCCAGCAAGTGTCCCCACTTTGCTTTTCCTACACAATAGTACCAACTCTCGGGGCCATACCCCCCGATCCCCAAGTTCGGTCCCTCAAACACAAGATAAGATTTACAAAAACTATAACTCGCTTTTTCCCTTGGCGTGACTGCCGGTAATCCTGGGTTTCGGAAACTGTGGATTTGGATTTTGGGTACTGTACCGTACCGGTACGGTGCGGCTAAACAGGTCCTTAATTTAATAAGCTCGCGCGTCTCTCCTACGGTATGCAAGCGATCACGGTTATAAACCAACTGACCCCAAAAGACCGTAGAACTGGAGCCACAATATGGCATTAAACAGCTCAACACCAGGATTGTAGGTGTACCGGCGCGCGAACCAGTTGCATTTTAGCGAGGCTGATCTCTTGTCTGGTGTGATTGTTTACTGGGTAAAGCGGGTTAAGAGCGTAAGGCGCGCAGGTGTTGCGGATAAAGAAATTTGTCAAAAATAATGTATTGCTTGGTGGGTAGATATCGAAAGAGTCTAAAATGAAAAAGGGTGGTGTAAGAGTTATCCAACTTGAGGTTAGTGTGTCTGTCTGGATCTTCCGCTCCCGGGTGGGTTTGTGTCACCGCTTTCGAACCAGTACCGTACTCGAACTACCGGTATTGTCAGTTCTGTGCACCCTTGCAAGATCAACCCCGCTTTTCCACGTCAACGGACCCAAAGTTATCAACGCCTTCCTTTCAACATTCAAAACGGCGGAATACAAAAAAATGTCACAAGCTTTCAGTAATAACAGTAACTCTTTCAACATCAATAACTACAATGCGCCCGATGACGAGTCTAAAATACTGGCATGGCTCTCTCCATTAGAGCCGTGGGTGCGGCATCGCGACATCGGAGCCCAGCGGTTGGACAGTATAGGGGCTGGGTATTGGAGACGGAGGAATTCAGGCGCTGGTATAATGGTGGTAAGGATGGTGAATCTAAGCAGGCGACCTTATTCTGCGAGGGCAACCCCGGGGTGGGGAAGAGCTACATCATGTAAGAGAGAGTGTATCTTCGAAGGAAATTTAATAAGGCGTCATTGACAAGCCATGATGACAGCTCCCTAGTCATAGATAAGCTGTGCAGTGAGGCCGCGGAAGATATTGCCGTTACCTGCTTTTACTTCGACTTTGCTTGCCCGGGGCGAGCAGTCGCCAATAAACGTGCTCGGCTCCGTTCTGAGACAACTCGTTAGCGGACTGGAGGGGATTCCGGAAGCGGTAGTCCAGACCTTCCGAAAGGAGAAAAGATTCATTGGAGGGAGAGGACTACAAGTTTCTGGAATAATGGAGATGTTCCAGACCATATCGGCCACAAAATGCACGTTTATTTGTGTCGACGCTCTTGACGAATGTCTGCCAGAACATCGCACGGTAGTTCTTGAATCACTGCGACAGATTCTGCGGCGATCGCCAGATACTCGCATATTTATAACCGGGCGGCCGCATGTACGCAATGAAGTTGTGAGGAAATTGGATGGAGCAGCAGCTTCCATATTAATACAACCTACGGAAGATGGTTTCATTACATATCTCCGTGAGAAACTCAGGAATGACACTGCCCCTGATACAATGAGCCCCAAATTGGAGGCGGATATTATGGAGAGCATTCCCAAAATAAACTCGGAAACGTATGTAGGAAAAGGTTGAAGTGTAATACTGCCTCAGATTAATTGCTGACATATTTGATTGTAGGTTTCTACTGGCGTCTCTCCACATCGAGGCGGTCCTTCGAGAAACTACAATAGCTCGCCGAGGAAGAAGGCTCAAGTCATTGAGAGATGGGGCAGGATTAGATGATGCATATGGTGGGACACTCGAGCGTATAAGGCGTCAGGATGAAGAGAAGGCAAAACTCGCGATAGCCACTCTTACATGGATCTGTCATGCCGAACGGCCGTTGCCGGTGGACGAGTTGTGCCATGCACTGGCGGTGGAGTTAGGGGAAACTGATTTCGATCCGGATAATGTTCCTTCGGTAGGTGCATTGCTTAGCTGCTGTCAGGGCCTGATCGTAGTCGATAAGGAAGCTTCAGCGGTGCGGCTAATCCATATCACGGTCCGGGAATATCTTTGCACTCATCCAAACCTCTTCGATAAGCCTCACTCAGCAATTACAGAAGCCTGCTTAACCTATCTAAACTCAAAACAAGTCAGGAACGCCTCATCCCATCCTCTCCCAGACCACCAGGCCATGCCATTTCTTAAGTATTCTTCGAGATATTGGGGAACACATGCGAACAGGGAACTCTCAGACCATGTGAGAAATCTTGCGTTAGAGCTCCTAAGCCATTACGGGGGTCACGTATCCGCTGTATCACTTTTGAAACAAGTACTGCCTCCCACCAATCTCGGGCTCATCGGCAATTCCCCGCTCTTCTCTGGGCTACACTGCGCGTCTTTTTTCGGGAATGTTGAACTCGTAACTACATCGATGAATGGGAAATGTTGCAATATCAACCAAGAGGATTTCCTAAATCGTGCACGACTGTCATGGGCGGCGAGGATGGGACATGAAGGAGTGGTGAAACTCCTCCTAGGGCGGGAAGATGTCGACCCCAGCGGACTGGATAACCAAGACGCTACGCCACTTTTGTTGGCTGCTTATAGTGGACATGGAGGGGTCGCAAAGCTATTACTGGACCGGAAAGGTGTTGACCCAAATCGCCCTGATAAGTTTGGTCGAACACCACTCGGGAGCGCTGCTTTCGAAGGACATGAAGAAGTGGTGGAGATCCTCCTGCGACGTGCAGATGTCGACACCAACTGGCAAGATAATGAACTCAGTGCACCGCTCTCACTGGCCGCTTATAAAGGGCATGCGGGGGTCGCGAAGCTACTACTGGATAGGAAAGATGTTGACCCAAATCGCCCTGATAAATATGGCCGAACGCCACTCGTGAACGCTGCTTTCTATGGACGCGAAGGAGTAGTGGAACTCCTCCTGCGATGTGCAGAT
>QLOI01004044.1:0-28806 GCA_003313605.1 Tuber umbilicatum | reverse complement strand
AACACTAGGCCAAACTAAAATAATAATACTGTGAAAAATACTCTGTAAAAGTGGAAATACTATTGTATTTTTGGCATGCCAAACAGCGCCTTATTAGAAACTAAGATTAAGCCATAATGTTATGTTGAGCCACAATTTTGAGCCACAAAAAGTGATGTTGAGCCACAAAAAGTAGTGTTAAGCCACAAGTCATGTTGAGCTGTAAAGTCTTGTTGAGCTGGCAGGCACTCTTTAGAGTGCCCATGGTTGTGGTGACACCACAACCTTGGCACGAGTAAGGCAGGTTGAGCCTTTTTCACGGATGCTGCGTTAATAATAGTATGACGGCCTCGTTTATGTTTTACACTAAAGCATGCAAATACCGTAGAAGCTTCCACAATCGGGCTATATGCTATGTCGTTGGAGTTGCCTCCTCTGGTAAGGTGCGGTGGTTTTGTATTTTTTTGTCTCTTTGAAGGCTGAGTAGCTCATATTTTGCTGCGGCCCCCCGCCTGTTCCAGAGTAGGGAATTTCTGACGACACAGCACATGGGCCGATTGTTGGAGTTTCTACAAGTACTGTTGTGGTCTATATGGCTTTTTCGTTCAGAATTGATAGGAAATTTACTCTTCTCTCTGGGTCAGGATTCTGAATTACTGTAGGCTCTGATGGAAATATATTCATCGGGTATTCAGTGGCCCCTTGGGTTTCTACATAGGGCTCGATGTCTAACGGTATTTGGTTTTGACAAACCTTACTCCTCGATCATTGGAAACATAGGGTACCGCAGATGTAGTAGCCTACGATGTCACAGCGCTGCATTACGTTAAACTATACTCGTACGATACTTGGAGGTCTCGACGAATATCAAAAGCACGCCTTATCTTCACAGAATCTGGTACGAGGTTGCGGGAAGAGCTTTCCGGCCTGTATTGATATCATAAAAAGCTGGCTGTGGTGCTTTAAGTTTGCTCATCCAAAAGCATCCAGAAGTCTTGGCATGATTTGGGCCTGGGAAACGCTAAAATTTACGGATACAGTCCTTTTTGAGTGGGCATGAACTTGTGCACTGAGTATATATAGGAAACTAGCTAGTTCTGTCGCATACGCTTTCGGGGATTTGTTCATCGTAGTGCGAGATTTGTGTGGTATTATCGTAGGGTCGCGCTTGAAGGGGCGTGGCATTTCCAGCTATCATATCAATGGAGTATCTTCGCCACAAGCGGGGTGTTGGCACAAATTTAGGGGAGATTGGGTTGGCGGGGCTGAGGTTCCACAAAAAGCTCCTTTTCTTCAGCCTCTGCTAGCCCATCATCTATCATCTACTCGAATAGTACAATATCCTGAGCGGCAAGAACAGAAAATGTCGCAACAATTCAGCCATAATATCAACTCTTTGAACACGACCATTACAAATAACTTTACTGTTGCTGATGACCGATCTAAGATCCTCGCCTGGCTATCCCCTCTGGAGCCTAGGTTACGGCACCAGGATATTCAAGGACGCCGAGTCGAAAATATAGGGGAATGGCTCTTACAAACTGAGGAATTTAGGAGCTGGTGTGCCGGTAGTGAGGGAGGTGAATCCGATAACAGGGTTTTATTTTGCTATGGAGATCCAGGGGTTGGCAAAACTTATATTAGGTAATAAGGCGAGCCTTAGGGAATGGGGGATACAGGACAAGTGCTGACGGGCCGCGATGTTAGCTCATTGGTGATAGACAGATTGTGCGATCAGGCTGGAGACCAAAATGCCACCGTCGCATGTTTCTATTTCGACTTCGCCGCCCAAAAGGAGCAGTCCCTTGCAAACATGCTGGGTGCTCTGCTGAAACAGCTGGTTTGCGGACTGGAGGAAACCCCGGAGGAGATATCGCGAGCGTACCAAGCTCAAAAAAATGCCATTGGTGGGCGGGCACTCCAACCTTCCAATATTGTCAAGATGATGCAAGCTACCTCTTCGAAAAGGCGCACATTCATATGCATAGACGCCCTGGATGAATGCGTGGCGGGACATCGAGTCAAACTTCTTGATTCGCTAAATCAAATTCTCCAGAATTCACCAGAGACTCGAATATTCGTGACTGGAAGACCGCATATTCGGCCTGAGATTGGGAGGCGTCTTGCTGAAAGAGTGACGAGTGTATCCATAAGTCCCAAGAGAGGTGATATTATTAGATATATTCATACCAGGCTGGATGAGGATACGAACCCGGATGCGATGGACAGCAGTTTGAAGGCGGACATCCTGAAGAAAATTCCTGAAGATATTTCTGAGATGTAGGTGGAGGCGAGGGCACAGGGGAAGCTATCCCGAATTATCTACTGACAGATCCATATATAGATTCCTGCTGGTCTCGTTGAATGTTGATGCGATCTTGCAAGAAACTACGATCCGTCGCAGGCGACAAAAGCTCAACGCAATGACCGATGGCTTGGGGTTGGGAGATGTTTATGGTGCAACCTTGGATCGGATAAAGGGACAGGGTGGGGAGAAATCGAGGCTCGGCATGACCGCACTAATGTGGATCTCTCACTCGGAGCGGCCCTTGAAGTCCACTGAACTGTGTCACGTTTTAGCAGTTGAAATAGGGTCGCCGAATCTCGATATCGACAATGTCCCTTCAATAGGGATATTGTTAGCCTGCTGTCAAGGGCTTGTTGCCGTAGACAAGGAGACATCCACTGTCCGGTTAATCCACTTTACCTTGCAAGAGTACCTCCGGGCTCATCCTGAACTTTTCGGCATAGCTCACTCGACAATGGCGGAAACCTGCTTAAGTTATCTAAATTCTGAGCAGGTCAAAGCCCTTTCGGCTAGTCCCTCTCCCGATCTCCAAGCCACACCATTTCTGGAATATTCTTCTCTATATTGGGGAATCCACGCAAAAAGGGGTCTCTCGGATTGCACGAAATCGCTTGCGCTGAAGCTATTCGACAACTACAATAACCACATATCCATTGGAATCCTCTTACAAGCACAGAAGTGGTATTCGCGCAAGGCTGATTACGATAAGCTATCCAGGTTCAGTGGTCTACACTGCGCATCTATCTTCGGAATTGTTGAGATTGTGGCTAGTTTGGTAGAGGTGGGAGGTTCTGATATCAACCAGAGTGACTGCGTTGGCAATACGCCTCTCTTGTGGGCTGCTGAAAATGGCCATGAGGGAGCGGTGAAAATACTGCTCAGACAGGACGGCATCAACCCCGACAAATCAGATGTGGAAGGCCTAACGCCGCTCTCTTGTGCTGCTTGGAATGGGTACGAGGGAGTGGTGAAAATACTGCTCGAACGGGACGACGTTGACCCCGACAAACCAGATAACGACGACCTAACACCACTCTGCCAGGCTGCTTCGAAGGGGCACGAGGGAGTGGTGAAATTACTACTCGAACGGGACGACGTCGACCCCGACAAACCAGATAACGACGGCCAAACACCACTTTGGCAGGCCGCTTCGAAGGGGCACGAGGGAGTGGTGAAATTACTACTCGAATGGGGCGATGTCAGCCCCGACAAACCAGATAACGACGGCCAAACACCACTCTGGCAGGCCGCTTCGAAGGGGCACGAGGGAGTGGTGAAATTACTACTCGAATGGGGCGATGTCAGCCCCGACAAACCAGATAATGACGGCAAAACACCACTCTGGAAGGCTGCTTCGAAGGGGCACGAGGGAGTGGTGAAATTACTACTCGAAGGGCACAATGTCCACCCCGACAAACCAGATAACTTCGGCCGAACACCAATCGCGATTGCTGCTTGGTATGGGCATGGGGGAGTCGTGAAAATACTACTCGAACGGGACGATGTCAGCCCCAACAAACCAGATAACGACGGCCAAATACCACTCCGGCAGGCTGCTTTTTGGGGGCACGAGGGAGTGGTGAAGTTACTGCTCGAACGGGACGACATCGACCCCAACAAACCAGGTAACCACGGCCTAACACCACTCGACTGGGCTTCTTTTAGTGGCCATACGGGTGTGGTAGCGCTACTAAAGCCCCCATCATCTACCACCTCTAGTACGGCTTAACGCCATATTCACATCGCCCTTCTTGCCTCCTTCGAATATAGATAGCGGAGGTTATGTTCAGTTTTCGCGCTGGCTGCAACAGCTCCACAAACTTGCCCACCGTCGCCGTTTTCCTCCCTCCTCTCACCCCCCCAAGGCTTCCCGCAGTTTAACACCGCCTTGTGGTCATCGCTCTCTCCCTTTTCTTCTGGTAAGCCTGGCATGGAGAGTCAGCTTGGATATTTTTCTTTCGGTGGAAGGAAATTGTATAAAATAGGAACGTATATATCTATCACGTACCTGCACACACCTCGTACGAATTTTTCTATGCTGTCTAGTTAGATTTGTTAGATTTTGTTTATAGCTAGGGTTTGGCGCTGATGGAGGGCTGTTTTGGCTGCCGTAAGGTGAGCCGGTGCGGCTTTGAATTTCCATTATATTATTTACTATTATGGTTTCCTGAGTTGTAAATTCTCACTGTACGTTTATCATTCCTCTATAATATCTCTTCTACGATTTCTTTTTCCCCTCCCCCCACATCTAAAATCTAGACCGAGGGGTATTTAGATATAGAAGGGCAGATGTGAAGCGCGAGTATTTCCGGCACTTATGAAAAGCCACGAAAGCCAGCTGGTAACTAACGTAGAATGGTCATTGGCTTCCACTCTGGACCTGGTTTAACATACACTATACCCCCTATACCACGGCCCTCCGACTTGAAGGTGAGCTTGGGAGCTCGTCGGCGCTTTCTATTCCCGCTCTTTGAAGGGTCTTTAACTTCGAAATCAACCAACCCCCATTCCGCCAGCAAGTTCTGACATCCTATCGCACTGGTCAAGCGCTCAAATAACCCACAACACTACGTAGTACTAGCTTCCATGGGAAGGACACGCCATCTCCCTTGCCCCCTTCTTCTACAAAAGTGAAATCTCCCCGGCGGTGAAAGCCTTGCTGATCCCGTGACCTAAGTATTCGGATAATACGGTGCCGTAGGCTACAGTTGTAAGGCACAATACCAGGGAAATGTATTAGCACTACAAAACCTAGTGTCGGGCAATAGTGCCTGAGCCTTTTGGCATAGGGGCCCACACTGCGAAGGTGCTGAAAAATTGATACCGCTTATCACGGGATGATCTTAGACCTGAGGATGGCTTATTGGACAATAGGCTTGAAGGTGAGACTTTGGCAGAGAATAAGGGAAGTTTGTGCAGGACTGCCATCGGGGTGGGTTGGGTCCACTGTATTCTTATCCGGAATGCCGGGGTTAATGAGGTATATAAAGACTTGGGTTTCTTTTTCCTCTGCACGTAGTGTGCAAATCCCCACCTCGAAATTCAAAGTGCTTTTTTATGTTGGCTCGTTTGATGGCGTCTGCTAAATTACGGGAAGTTGTTGTACCGTATCGTCCTATCTTAGGTTATAATAATAGTATTGCGTAAGTTTATCGTTGAAACCTGGAACTTCGAGTTAGACGAGTGACATGTTGTGTCGGGTTTCTAATATATGCGAGGAGGGGGCGGGGACAACCAAGTTAGTTTACCTAAGGGATAATAGCTCGTGAGTGTAACAATAAGAACAAACTGGAGCATACTTAAGTAAAAAGTTAAGCTTTTTTGCATATACGGCACGAATCACGGTAGTTTTGTTTGTTTCCGGTAAAGTGTGTTAAGAGTGGAATACATTACATATGGTAATTGCTTTCAGAACTGTTCACAGGAAATTTACCCTACTATCTAGGTTAGTTAAGTTAGTGGTAAGTCTTGAATCCTGAATCGTCCTAGGATCCGATAGAAGGCTATTCATCAACATGTCTAATGGTTATTGGATTATTGCTTAGATTAGCGGTTGAGGAACTGCACCTGGTTCTGACGAACCTACTCCTCGATCATGGGGGAAAAAGAGGTTTGGTGGATTATGGTAAATGCAGCCTGTCGTGACAATGCATTGCGTCGCACTGTACGAGTATTAGACCTGGCGGTCTCGATAATACCAAAGGAAACGGCCCCCAACACAGAATCGCTTAGGGAAGCGCTCTCCGACCAGTATCGGTATCACGAAGGGCTATACTATAGTGATTTAAGATAGGTGATATGTAAGTTTTTCGAGTGGTTCATTCATAAGGCTTGATTTACCGTGCAGTACTTGGGTCTGTGTAGTATTGGGCAGATTCCACCGTAGGCGCGCTAGCGTGTCCTTCATCGCAGCGCAAGATTTGTGTTATGCCGTAGGATATTACCCAAAGAGGTGTGACACTTCCTGCTACAAATGTGGTGGGCACAGCCAGAGTGTTGACACAATTTTGGGGGAGATTGGTTGGGTGGCCCTGAGGTATCCATGAGGCTCGACAAAAGACCCCGCTTTTCTTGAGCACCTAGGAATCCCAGTAGTCGAACAACCCCATCATCCATCATCCTCAATACCCTAAGCAGTAAGAACTGAAAATGTCACAACAATTCAGTCATAATATCAACTCTTTAAACACAACCATTACGAATAACATTACTGTTGCTGATGAGCGATCTAATATCCTAGCCTGGCTATCCCCACTAGAACCCAGGCTACGGCACCAAGACATACAAGGACGCCGAGTCGAAAATGTAGGGGAATGGCTCTTACGGACTGAGGAATTTAGAAGCTGGTACGCCGGCAGTGAGGGGAGTGAATCCGATAGCGGAGTTTTGTTTTGCTATGGGGATCCGGGGGTGGGAAAAACTTATATTAGGTAGCTAGGACGAACCCGGAGAGTGGAAGAAAAGGGCGAGTGCTGACAAGTCGCGATGTTAGCTCATTGGTGATAGACAGATTGTGCGATCAGGCTGGAGACCAAAATGCCACCATCGCATGTTTCTATTTCGACTTCGCCGCCCAAAAGGAGCAGTCCCTCGCGAGTATGCTGGGTGCTCTGCTGAAACAGCTGGTTTGCGGACTGGAGGAGACCCCGGAGGAGATATCGCGAGCATACCAAGCCCAAAAAAATGCCATTGGTGGGCGGGCACCTCAACCTTCCGATATTGTCAAGATGATGCAAGCTGTCTCTTCGAAAAAGCGCACATTCATATGCATCGACGCCCTGGATGAATGTGTGGCGGGGCAGCGAGTCAAACTCCTCGATTCGCTAAACCAAATTCTCCAGAATTCACCAGGGACTCGAATATTCGTGACTGGAAGACCGCATATTCGGCCTGAGATTGGGAGGCGCCTTGCTGGAAGAGTAACGAGTATATTAATAAGTCCCAAGAGAGGTGATATTATTAGATATATTCATACCAGGCTGGATGAGGATACGAACCCGGATGCGATGGACAGCAGTTTGGAGGCGGACATCCTGAAGAAAATTCCTGAAGATATTTCTGAGATGTAGGTGGAGGCGAGGGCACAGGGGAAGCTATCCCGAATTATCTACTGACAGATCCATATATAGATTCCTGCTGGTCTCGTTGAATGTTGATGCGATCCTGCAAGAAACTACGATCCGTCGCAGGCGACAAAAGCTCAACGCAATGACCGATGGCTTGGGGTTGGGAGATGTTTATGGTGCAACCTTGGATCGGATAAAGGGACAGGGCTGGGAGAAATCGAGGCTCGGCATGGCCGCACTGATGTGGATCTCTCACTCGCAGCGGCCCTTGAAGTCCGCTGAACTGTGTCACGCTCTAGCAGTTGAAATAGGGTCACCGAATCTCGACACCGACGGTGTTCCTTCAATAGGGATATTGTTAGCCTGCTGTCAAGGGCTTGTTGCCGTAGACAAGGAGACATCCACTGTCCGGTTAATCCACTTTACCTTGCAAGAGTACCTCCGGGCTCATCCTGAACTTTTTGGCACAGCTCACTCGACAATGGCGGAAACCTGCTTAAGTTATCTGAATTACGAGCAGGTCAAAGCTCTTTCGGCCAGTCCCTCTCCCGATCTCCGAGCCACACCATTTCTGGAATATTCTTCTCTATATTGGGGGATTCACGCAAAAAGGGACCTCTCGGATTGCACGAAATCGCTTGCGCTGAAGCTATTTGACAACTACAATAACCACATATCCATTGGGATCCTCTTACAAGCACGAGAGCTGTATTCAGGCAACCTTAATATCGATAAGCTATCCGGGTTCAGTGGTCTACACTGCGTATCCATCTTCGGGATTGTTGAGATTGTAGCTGGTTTGGTAAAGGTGAAGGTTGTGATATCAACCAAAGAGACTGTGTGGGTAATACACCTCTCCTGTGGGCTGCTGAAAATGGCCACGAGGGAGTGGTGAAAATACTGCTCAGACAGGACGACATCAACCCCGACAAATCAGATGTGGCAGGCCTAACACCACTCTCTTGTGCTGCTTGGAATGGATACGAGGGAGTGGTGAAAATACTGCTCGAACGGGACGACGTCAACCCCGGCGAACCAGATAGCAACGACCGAACACCACTCTGGCATGCTGCTTTGAATGGGCACGAGAAGGTGGTGAAAATGCTACTCGAAAGGGACGACGCCAATACCGGCAAACCAGATGGCTGCCAAACACTAATCCTGGAGGCTGCTGGGAGTGGGTATGAAGGAGTGGTGAAAATACTACTCGAATGGGGCGGCGTTGACCCCGATAAACCAGATGAATTCGGCCGAACGCCACTGGGGAGGGCTGCCTGGGGCGGGCATGAGGGAGTCGTGAAAATACTACTCGAACGGGACGACGTCGACCCCAATAAACCAGATGGATACGGCCGAACACCACTCGACTGGGCTTCTGTTAATGGCCTACGGGTGTGATAGCGCTACTAAACCCCCCATCATCTGCCACCTCCAGTGCGGCCTCACGCCAAGGGCACATCACCCTTCTTGCCTCCTTCGTATACAGATAGCGGAGGTTATGTTCCGTTTCCGCACTGGCTGCAACAGCTCTACAAACCCGCCCGCCGCCATTTCCCCCCTCTTCTCATCCCCACCTAGCCTTCCCACAGTTTAACACCTCCTTGTGGTCATCGCCCTCTTTCCTTTCCTTCTGGAGTAAGCCAAGCACTGAACCTCAGCTTGAGTATTTTTTTTTCTTTTGATTGATGGAAATCATATACAACAGGAACGCACATATCCATCACGTATCTGCACACACACCGTACGCATTTTCCTATGCTTTATAGATTTTTTAGATTTGTTTATAGCTAGGGTTTGGCGCTGGTAAAGAGCTGTTTTTGCTCCAGTAAGATGAACTGGTGTGGCTTTGAATTTCCATCATATTATTTACGATTGTTGTGTCCTACGAGTAGTTGTAAATCCTCACTGCACCTTTATTATTCCTCTATCTATTCTACAATTCCTTTCGCCCCCTTTCCCCATATCCAAAGTCTAGACTGAGGGTATTTAGATATAGAAGGGCAGATATAAAGCGCGAGTATTTCCGGTACTTGTGAAAAGTGACCCAAAAACTAGCCGTTAACTAGTGTATGATGGCTTAACATACACACACCCTTATGCCACTGCCCTCCGACTTGGGGCTGAACTTGGGAGCTCATCAGCCCTTCCCACTCCCGCTCGTGAGGGGGCCTTCAACTGCGAAACTAACCAACTAATTTCTACAAGCACCACATGCTACCCCGCCGGACTGGCCAAGTGCTCGAACAGCCCGCCGCGCAACACCAATACCAACCCGCAAACCGGCTGGTAATGATACTCCATCCCCCAACCCCCCTTCGCCCACGGCGACGTAATCCCCCCGGCGGGTGAAGCGGCGAAACCCCGCCGTGTACCGTACAGGACGTCAGTGTTTTTTCTTGCGTAATACTACACCGTAAGTTAGTTATGAGGCATTATACACTACATTACCCGAAATTGATACGAGTATCATACCTCGCGCCATAAAATTTAATGTCTGGTAACGGTGTCTTCCACCCCAGGAACCCCGCCCGCGGAAAGTGCTCATATCAAGCTTGCTTGGTATTGGGCGGATTTTTGATCGCAAACAACCGCAGGTTAGAGGGTGGTTTGTTGAACAAGACAAAGACGGGGCGTTGGTATCGTGGCGCGTGGTGAGGATTGTGGGCGGCGGGAGGACGCTGCGCGGTAGGGGATAATTTGGGCTTGGGATATTATCTGCAATGTAGGGTTAATCGTGTATTCGAGAACTATATTGGGTTTTCTCTTTTCCGTGAAAAAGATCTCTACATTCTTTCGCGTCTCTTTTGGGGTATTGGGCTTTTTTTGCACTGGCTGTGGTAATGATTTCGGGTAGGTTTGTGGTAACCTACTGTACTGTACCGCGCTTTGTACACTACTGCCATGCAGGTCAAGATAATCACTATACTAGCAAGGCAGGAATTGAGGCGGGAGACTGAATAACTATATCTATACGCCAGCCTCCACAAGATGCACCTGTCTTTATAGATGTCGAGTAGTGGCTTGGATCCTGAGTGCAGCATTCCTACCCAACTATATCCAGTTACAGAGAGTACTTTTTTGTAAGGCAAGGACATACCGTAGTCCTCTGGATGCCCTCACCCCGTCGTAGTAACAAGTGTATCGTATTTCCTCTTACACAACCAACACCTAAGGGGATGTACCCATCATATCTGATACCATCCTGCAAGTCACTATACTGAGGGGGGCCCCTTTGATTCGATAATAGTATGGCAATTCTCTGTCGGGGCCCTGGATTGCCATTCAAAGTGCATGCTCCATAGTCTTGTACTGCATCTCTCTGAAGTAGAGGTGGTCACTTTAATATCAGCCAAGTTACCAATCATTTATGGATTCTCATCAAGAGAAATAGGAAGTAGAGCACGAACGCCCACCAGACTACAAAGCTCGCTTGGGAGTGAGTTCACTACAAAAACCCACACTCGTGGAGCTGTTAGAAAAACACCCAACCCCTGACAGGAAACACAAAGAATTGTGTTCCTGGATGTGGTTGTTGAGAGAGATGTTTGTTGATGAGGAAGAGAAAGGGGGGAGAAGGTCCAAGTCCCCTATAAAGTAGGCGGGACGGGGTAGCGAAAAGTATTCTCACATTCTATAGAGAGGAGATGGGGTCTGGGATCGAGGGAGTACCTGAGGATAGGCTAAAAACCGGACCTCCAGTTTCTAGATTAGACCGATGACTGAGTCATGTGTTATCACTCGAGATAGAGGTGGTGTTTATTTGTGCTCGAGTAGAACCTACTCCAGTGGACATATGATACCCAAAACTACCATAAATACAAACGAGGAAGGATGAGTCAGGACAGGAGAAAGAAAGGTATCTGATCATGACTCTAGGTGAATTGTGCACATAAAATATTATTATAAGAAAGGTATACGGAGGATTCGCGGTTTTCATGCTACATCCTATGAGACAAGCTCGCCCCCAATATTCACCCAACCTTTCCCACCCTTACCCCTCTTTTAAACGCGGTGTCAGTCACCTGCTTAAGCGCCTGGACAAAATCCCACACCTCCTCAAAGGTATTATAAAGAGGTAATGGCGCAACTCTAATAACATCCGGTTTCCTTTCGTCGACAATAACCCCGCGCTCCTGTAGCCCATCAAATACTTGCATCATAAGCCCTTCTCTAAAAAGTAGTGACAGTTGTGCCCCGCGTGCTGCTGGATTCTGGGGGGTGATAATTTCGAAAGGCTTTGGGTCGTAGGATTCGAATTGGGAGCGGAGGAGGCTGTCGAGGTATCCGGTCATACGGACGGACTTCGTCCTTACGGCGGCCATTGTGGCATTTGAGTAGAGTGGTAGGGAAGAGAGGAGGGCGGTCAGGTCGAGGATTGAGGGATTGGACATTTGGTAGCCTGCTGCGCCGGACATGGGGCGGAAAACTGGTTGCCCATTAGCAATAGTTCCCGGTGGTAGAGGGAGAAGGATAAACCATTATCCATTGAGAATCGTGAAGTCTTGTCATGGCCCCACCAACCGGCAAGTCGATGTCTTTCGGGCGATGCATGTTTCTCGTGTACGAAGATTCCGGCGATACCGCCGGGCCCGCTCGAGAGGTATTTGTAGGTACACCATGCCGCCTGCGATCATTAGAAGGAGGGAAGCGGACAGCTACTCGGCAAAAGCCCCGGCGATACGGAGATCCCCTTTGGCGGTGATTAGGGCACCCCAATAGGGGGGTACTACACAATTGGGGTCTGCGTGGGGGAGGGACCGGTTTCACATGCAAAGAGAAATCCCTTTTCACGGGTGCTTTTTCCAAGTGGCTGAATAAATCCTAGGGAAACACTCACAAAGTCAACACCCCATTCGTGAAGCTCCAGCAAGATATTCCCGACGGCGTGTGCCAAATCCCAGCCCACAAGAATGCCCTTGCTCTGGGCATATCTGGTGATAGCTTTAAGGTCGAACACTTGCCCAGTGTAGTACTGAACACCAGAAAGCCAGAGGACAGAAGTGGTGGAAGCATTTCCGTCGATTACACGACATATCTCGTCGGTGGTCAAAACCTTTCTATCCCCTTCTGGGAATATCGTGACAAGGGCATCTTTTGGATCTAGCCCGTGCCACTCAATGTGTGACTCAACAGCGTACTGTTTCGTACTAGTTGGCGGATGAAAATCCGTAGCAAGGAGAATGGTATCTTACTTGATCACTCGGGAAGGCCTTCCCTTCAATGATAATCTTGTATCGGCCCCTCTTCGTAACGTCCGGTTTGTAGAAGCTCGCGAGCAGGGTGTGAATATTTGCTGTCAAGGTTCCCATAGTGGATACCTCCTCAGGGAGAGCTCCGACAACATTTGCCATGTGCGTGTTAACCTCCTCCTCCGCAGATACCCAAGGCCTGGAAAGTGGGTGGTCGAAATGTCCCTGGACACCACGAGTAGCCCAGATTCTAAGCTCTTCCGCGATCAACGCTTGTGTACCCTTCGGTTGGAGGCCCAAAGAGTTCCCACAAAAGTAGATGCATGAGTCTGAGGGATCTGCAGCTGGTTAGCAAGTGTTTCCCCCCCGAAAGAGTTGCTTGTCATACCGTTGCATTGGTCCGCAGGTTTTGTTTCGGGGTGAGGATCCTTAAGGTCCGCCTTAGAGGGAATAAGGAACTCTTTTCGAAAGCTGGCTAGTGGATCACTTGCATCCAGATGGCGAGCGAACTCTCTGGTACCAGATCTAGAGTCGTCAAAGTCGATTCTCTTACCGTGAATGAATTGAGATAGCTGGGCGGAATCCATGTTTGTGGGGGTGAGGGTCTGGTCGGCGATAGTAGTCCCAGGGAATGGAAACCAGGAAGTAGCTCACAGAAAATTGGACTCACTTTTTGTGTGAAGTATCAGGCAGCTACGAGTGGGGGGGGGTAATGGGGAAAAAAAGGGTTGTTGTGGGAATTGAACTCCTCGGTTTGTATCAAGTTGTATCATCGATTCGTTACTACGGCGGGGGATTGCAGGTACAAGTGTGGAAGAGGGTCAGGGGATTTTTCTTTTTTTCCCTTTTAGGCTTGCTCGGCGTGGGACCTTCACAAGTAAAGAACTTTGCCAATATAATAACCTAACGCTCAGCAGACCTTTATGTTTATCTCTCCCCTTCCATAATATCACATCTACCGGTAGTACTCGAGTACCGGTTTCTGATTCACCTGTTGGGCAGCGCCTGTATGATACTTGTATTTTTGCCAGCATCATACCAGTATTGCGTAGAGCCCCTCCATCCCCTCCAATACCCCCGGCTAACCGTGTCATCTGCCCCTCAATGGAGATTTTCGTGGTCCAACAGGAAAGTGCAAGAGCCCCATTACAACACCGGCATCCGGGTACAGTACCGATAGAGAGGTAACGGTAGACCACCTGGAGTACTGAGTATCACACAAATTGCATACCGGTATCGGTAATTAACCTAACCTTATGGCTCAAGTAGTGCGCATTTCAGAGAAGGTATTCCCCATCAGATTATTGTAACAATGTGCGAGGCCGGCGCTAGAAACGATGAGCAGTGTAGGGGTTTTCCATTGACAATAGCCATATTCATGACCTTCCTACCACTCACTGATTTATTGAAGCAACTTAAACTAGACCTTCATCGATATCATATGCGAAACTATCCCCTGGATTTTGCTTCCCAACCCTTTAGAATGCTCTACCTAAACCGGCCGAGGAATTGTCAAGAGTACTATGGCCGGTACATTGGTCTTGGCGCAATTTCTGACAACTTTGTGTGGGGTGATAATCTGTGAGCACTTGAGAAGGTTTTCGAGGGACTATACCATCAATTTTTCAATTTTTTTTTACAGCTTTAGAATGCATTGAATAGAAAAGTGTGAAGTAGGATGGTTTGGGCTGTTA
The DNA here is from genome assembly GCA_003313605.1 of Tuber umbilicatum. Lineage (NCBI taxonomy): Eukaryota > Fungi > Ascomycota > Pezizomycetes > Pezizales > Tuberaceae > Tuber > Tuber umbilicatum. Next base: position 14,570 of record QLOI01004044.1, on the reverse strand, counting down.
CATGCCATGTTGCTCATCATTTTTACCAGCCTCGTACCGGTACTGTCCGAGTACAGTACGGTATCATGCTCGTGCTCTGCGAGTCACGTGCATAATATTATTATCAGATTCATTGATTAGCAACCTCATAATACTGTATCCCAAGTTACTAGCGATCACCTTGTCGTGCGGTATCACGCTCCAATGAGCTTTCATAGCCATCTCGCTGGTTCCAACGCCACATATGGTAACCTGCAACTATCCGCTGCTCTTTGCTCATCCATTCCCGTGAGAAGATCATTATCCCTACGAACCCTCCTCTGCTTCCTCCTACACCCCCATATATTCAGACCAAGGATACCTCAACCGCCTATTGGCTATGAATTCTAGTTTACGAACAGCTTTGAGCTTTGCTACTGTAAGGCCATGCCTTTCAGTCACCCCAGGAGTCCTCCCTCGAATCACCGCCGCTGCAGCTACAACCATCTCTCCGGCTATCCGTGTCAGAAATGCTCGGACCGCGAGACTGTCCACTTCAGTGCCTGCCCGTGCTGCAATTGTCATGAATCCACGCACCGATCACTCTGGGTCTCTGATGAAAATCGATATATCCCAGCGTGCGGCGAAAGTATGAATACTTATTCCTTACCCCTTCCCCTCTCGTGACCACCGTTCGGTGAAACCGGGTATTGACATTCACAGCGCCTCAAGGAGATACAACTCGAGGATTCCAACCCCAACCTCGCTTTACGAATAACCGTGGAATCTGGAGGATGTCACGGTTTCAAATACACTATCTCGTTGTCTGATACATTTGATGAGGAGGAGGATACGTCGGTCGTCCCTTTATCGTTTAAACGTACTTGGACAATCTCACACTAATATGAGATATAGTGTATTCGAGGAGAACGGTGCAAAAGTTGTTATGGACGAACCTTCGTTGGGTCTTTTGAAGGATAGCACTGTCGACTACACCACTGAGCTTATCGGTAGCCAATTCAAGATCGCCAACAACCCTCACGCGACCAGTTCTTGTGGTTGCGGAACTAGTTTTGATATCAAATCCTTATAAAGCTCGATCAGTTGGCATTGGGAACGACATTCACAGCACTGGTAATGATAATACACGGACGGGAGTTTGTTTGCGGTTTCTGACAACTTTTTCCTCTTATTTATACCTACCCCTATCTCACTTCTCACTTCTGCCTTCTTTTTTTAGAGTTCTAATCTCATATACCAAGGCTCCTGTGTTGGGACTTTTTGTTCTGTTCTGCACTTCTCTCTAGACGACCGCTTAATCTCTTGGCGCCCTATCGCGGCTTAAAAAGTTTCTTATCCAAAGAGAAAAAATAACCCCACCTCAAGTGATCTGTCCCACTACCGTATTTCTCCCAAACACCACCGCTACCACAACAACTGCCCGAAAGATGTTGTCAGAAGACCAAACTCCAATCGACGCCCTCATCATAGACGCCGGCCCTCTCATCAGAAACGATTTCACAACCAGCATCCTCAATAGAGTAGGAAAATTATACTCCACCCCCGCCGTCGTTGCCGAAATTCGTGATGCCGCTACAAGGTCTCGTTTAGAGACTACGTGGCTACCCCTACTTACTCTGCGCGCTCCGAAGCCGGAGAGTGTTAAGGTTGTCGGCGACTTTGCGAAGAAGACCGGTGACTTTTCGGTTCTTTCGGTAACAGATTTACAGTTGCTCGCTCTGGCATATGAACTGGAGGTGGAACTGAATGGAGGTGATTGGAGATTGAAAAGTGTACCTGGGCAGAAGAAAGTGAATGGGCCTGTCCCCAAAGCTGTGAAGGAAGCTGAGGAAAAGAGAGTGGTCACCGACTACGAGAAGACCGAGGGTGGTGGTGATGCAGAGACTGCTGGTGTAAAAGATACACCGACTGCTTCGGCTGTGAATAGCCTATCCCAGAGATTGGACAATACTCATATCTCTACCGACAAATCCACACCAGCAGCCCCCACCGGTGATTCAGAATCCATAGAGCAAGCTTCATCCCCACCCCCGGAACCCATTACAAACGAAGGCTCCAACTTCCCATTCTCCACATCTGCGTCCTCCGGAGATTCCGACTCTGACGACTGGATAACCCCTTCAAATCTGCACAAACACCAATCCAAATCCACCACCTCCTCAATCAAGCCCACCAATAGCCCCTGGCCCATCCGCGCCGCTCTTGCAACTACAGACCTCGCCCTCCAATCCGTAACCCTACAAATGAACCTCCACCTCCTCTCCACAAAAACCCTGCAGCGCATTCACACCATCCGCTCACACATCCTGCGCTGCCACGCCTGCTTCAAGCTGACGCGCGACATGACAAAGCAGTTTTGCCCCGTGTGCGGTGGACCCACGCTGCAGCGCGTGTCCTGCTCCACCGACTCGAAGGGCGCATTCAAAATCTACCTAAAGCACAACTATCAATGGAACAACCGCGGGAGCGTGTTCTCGCTGCCGAAGCCCACGCATGGGAGTGCCAATGGGAAGGGCAGCAGGGAGGTGCTGATTCTCCGGGAGGATCAGAAGGAGTATGAAAGGGAGGTGGTTAGGAGCGAGAGAAGGAAGGAGAGAGATTTGTTGGATCCGGATTACTTGCCCGGTATATTGACGGGCGAGAGGAAGGATGCTGGGGGACGGCCTAGGATTGGGTATGGTAGGAGGAATCCGAATGTTGCGAGGAAGGGGGGGAAGAAGAAGTGATCATATCTCTACATTTTTTTTCCCTCTCCCCTCCCTCCCCTCTTTGTTGTGCTTTTCGATAGGTCATTGGCGGGTTGAATAAAAATGACTAGTTTCCTAAGCCTATATTCCCTGTTTTCATCATAGAAAAGTCTACATCTGTATTGTTTTATGAACCGTTTATAGTCACCATTCTCCCGCGAGTATAACACCCCATCTCACGTATAGACTGAGGCTTACAACATAAATCAAGCCTTTCTCCTCAACAACCCCTTAAAAAAATCAAAACTATTGTTGTCGCTCTGCAGCGTAAACGAACGTCCCGTGATCCTACCGCTCTCGTCCAACTCATCCGCAGTCAAAAGCCCATAATCCGTAGTAATCCCACGAATCCTTGCCTTCCTCCCTCCCTCCATCTCCAATCGAACAACCTGCCCACTAAAACTCATCATCCCATAATCAGCCAACATATAATTTTTTTTAAATTTTTTTTTTTCTAATTGCGTAATAAAAACGCACAGCTCAATCATAACACAGACCTATGGAGCCAATGCTTGTAATATAGCTCCTCGAACGGAGCGAACCCGCTACGGCAGAATTGGTAATACATCTCCTCGAATACGACCAGGATCTTGGCCAGGAGGCGTTCCTGCTCGAAGGCCGGTAGGCGGGATAGGCCCTTGGATTTACGGGTTCTATTGAGCTTGTCTAAGATATGATTCAGGGAGGTTGTGGGAGCGCTGTTTGTTATGTTTATCCCGCAGCCGACGACCAGAAGGAATTGGTTGTTGGCGTAGCTGGAGTTCACGAGAACACCGGCTATCTTGAGGAACTCACCCCCGTTCTCGGGATTTGAGGCGTCTGGTTGTTCGGAAGATTAGTTCAGTGGGTGTAGGGGGGTGCAAAAAGGGCGGTTACAAATGTCATTGGGCCATTTGAGGCGGACTGGCATCTCTCCGAAACCTAGATCGTAGCTCTTGATTGCTTCGACGATGGCGAGGGCGACTAGGTACTGGACGAAGACTACTGGTGCTTGGACACTTAGCTCTCTGGGGTGCCGGATGCAGGTTGAGAATACGAGTGCTCCCATGGGGGATACCCAGACGTTGGATCCGCGACCTCGTCCAGCAACTTGGAGCGTGGCCACTGCTGTTAAGCCGCTGGGGAGGCGTTGGAGGAGCTCGAAATTCCTAATTTACCCAGATCAGGTATAACTCAGGCTTTTGATACTCAGGGGGTATACTTGTCTAGCATGGTGTTTGTACTAGTAACAACTTCTCCATAAAGAAGGAAGGAGCCGAAGTTTTCAGGGGAAGAACGAGATTGAGATCTGTAACGCTCGAGGTGCCTGAAATAGGCGGTGTGATCAAAGTATGGCGTTTCTTTAGCAGATGGATGCCCTGAATCATGAACTTGTACATGTTTCTCTACTTTGTTGTAGTCAATGATCCTATGGGGGGAACCTCCTTCCCCAATCAGCGCGTCTGCGAGGGATCCCACAGAGAATGGGTCTGGGTTTCTTTCCAATATAAAGATGTCGTTCTCTCCGACTATCTTTTGCTTGTCTCCGTTGACGACTGATATTTCCCTCAATCTATCTGCCAGGCGTCCGACATCTGCTGGGCTTGTGGAGGTGAGGTGGAGTAGCGATAAAGTTGGGATGGCGCCAGCCTCATCTGAAGCGCTGAGTCCCAGCTTTATCAGGCAAGCCCTCAGGAAGGCTTGACGCTGGGCATCGGTTTGCTCTATCAACTCTATTTTCTCGCGGTACTCGCTGTCCCCAGCGTTCTTGTCCAGGTTTACAGCGGCAAATCTATAAAAATCAGCACATGTCACCTAACCCCCAGAAGCGGATAGGGGAATCGTACTCAGGGTGTGGACCGGTCAGAATGGCACCCCCGTTACCAATTTTGCAGTATACCACCGCGGCGTCTCCGCCCTCCACGCTTAGCTTCTCTTTCTCTTCAAAGCGTGCCAAAACCTCCACTCCTCTATCAGCATAGTTATCTGCATCAACAAACAACCCCCCACCATTGTAATAGGAGATAAATCCCTCCAATTCGCTGTCTCCAAGAGCTTCCCTCTCAGCCTTGATCTTAGGAGCCCTAGCTCCACTCTCGCTTGCATACTGAAAACCGGCAAATGCAGCGCCTCTGCAAACCCCCGGGAAGAACTGGAGCTCTCTACTACCCACCACTTCCATCTTTCCATTTCCGACCTCAAACTCCACCATCCTGCACCCGTAATAACCCCCAGCGCAAAACCCAATGTATGCCCCACCCTTACGAACGAATTGAGCTATCCTCCTATTTCCCTCGCCATTGAGAACTCGGCAGTACCCGAGGTCAGCACCGCCGGGCACGACGAGGAGCGCACAAGATGCTTCCCACGGCTCTTTGAGAAGCGTGTCAGCCGCTGCTGGGATAACGGCATAGTGGGGCGATAGAAGTCCGCGGAGGGAGTAGAGACAGTGTCTAACTGACTCAGCTGTTGTGCCTATGCCTATTGTCTGTGTGAGCCTTTTATCATAGCTAATGGCTCAGTTATTCCAGAGAAAAGGTACAATACCGGAATACACCAATACATTCATTCGACCCATCTTTAGAGTGATTAGTAGATTTAAATTCGAAGAGCCGAAAATTGTGGTGCTCGATGGATTGAAAAGGATCCGAGGTGATATCAGTATATTATACAGGCAACACGGCAACGAACCCTAAGTTACCTCACCCTCTCTCGCTTTCACGCTTCTTCTGGGGGCTCCCTCAATCCTCTGTTACCGGATAACCAAAACTGCCAGGCACAAAACAACACAGGCCGGATGCCGAGTAACGGTAAACTACCACAGAATACCCCGCCGAGGGAAGAGGTTGAGGACGATAGGCCCGATGCTTGGTAAGTCAAACTTTACGGGAGGGCCTAGGCAAAGTAGTGATCCACTTTCTGCTCGTTTTCTGACGAGTCAATAATTACTGTAATACAGGGACAAAAGAATATCTGATACCGGATGCGCAGGTAAGTTTTTCCCTTACCGTCCATCGCTCGGAGTGGGACGGTATTGTAGATCTGATAACATAATCAATCACAGCGGAGAACATGAGGCTTAACGACTGTTTCTTCGAAAAGAAAGATTGGCGAATGTGCCGAAAAGAGGTTCGTAACCCTACCCGAGTTCTCCGTTTGTTTGCCCCTTAATAACGAGCAATTGGTGGCGGAATCGAAACTAAGGCGCTCTTACTTGCACAGATAGAAGCCTTTAAAGAATGTTGGAGGTTGAAGGGAAATAGGGATAGAACAGACTCTAGAGACAATTGACCAACAAGGAAGGGAGTAAATGATTGCCTTTTTCATTGCATGTAAATATTTGAAAAAAATATTGGTCCAGCGGACATCCCATAAGCAGATAAGTTACGCCCTAAAGGTGGGTGTGATACCAGAACTCGCCCTCCAATAACACCGGCCCTGCTAAGAAGCCCACTAAGTATTGCAACAAATCTTGGCACTTTAATACCCCTCCAAAAAGGAAACCATCTCGTTTCCTCACCTTCAACACCCAACAACCTCCAAGAAGAAACTCAGACCATCCCCTTCTCTTGCATTTGGTGCCCAATTCTTACATCTCCCTTTCTCAAAAATGTTCTCTCTATCTCGGAGAGTTCTCGGGAAACGCCTCGCCCTGAATTCGTCAGCGAGATTGATCTCCTCCCCTCCTGCCTCCGGTGGACTGGCCGTTCGATACCTAGCAATCGATGCTAAGCCCGACCCTATGTCTACCAAATCTCAAACCACTTCCATTCCTAAGTCCGGCCTTAACGATGCCCCAGAAACCATTCTCGACTCGGGTGAGAAAGTCGATTGGGCTAGATCTTTCCACGGATTGTCGACGGAACCCTTCTCCAAGGAAGCAGCCAATGTTTTGCTTGCTCCCGTTGACCCCGAGGATGTCGAAATCAAACCCGGTATTCCCCACCCCTCCCGGTAGAAAAACTTGGCATGAAATACTAACCAGCCATGCACTAGATGGAATCATCTATCTTCCCGAAATCAAGTATCGCAGAATCCTCAACAGGGCTTTTGGCCCTGGTGGTTGGGGTCTAGCACCCAGGGGTGAGACCATTGTGACCGAAAAGACAGTCACTAGAGAATATGCTCTTATTTGCAATGGCCGGTGTGTAGTATTAGATCCTGGCTTGTGCCCCAGTGCTAACCATACCTCAGTCTCGTTTCTGTTGCTCGTGGCGAACAAGACTACTTTGACCCAAACGGCATACCCACTGCAACTGAAGGTTGCAAATCGAATGCCTTGATGCGTACTTGCAAGGATCTCGGAATCGTCAGTGAGCTCTGGGACCCGCGCTTCATCAAGACCTTCAAGAAAAAGTACTGCGACGAGAAGTTTGTTGAGCATCAAGCAACGAAGAGGAAGCAGAAACGCTGGATCAAGAAGGGAGAAACTGTAGAGTACCCCTATAAGCTCCTTTAAACTGTGTTAGAGGATTGGGTCCTATCTTCATTTGTTTCTTTCACATATGATCTGGTTCCACTGGCGAGCAATTGAGAATCTTGGGAATCGGGTACGAAAATCATGTATAATAGCGCTTCCCCCCTACCTGTGCCGATCAAGTTTCATTTTCATGTTATTCACAAACGGGTAGCCCATCGCCCCTCAATTGCCATACATACTATTGTTCACTATCCCAAACCTTCGCGTGCACAGGATAATGGAAATCTGGCTTGGAGATGTCCTCTCGCACCTTATAACTCTCCTCCGCATCCTGGAGAATTTCCATATCCACCTCTCCAATAACCATCTGTTCGTGAGCGCCCTCAGCCTTTGCAATATCCCCCATGAGGGGCATTGCTATTTGTGATAATCCAGCAAAACCAGACCCTTCTAGTCCACCAACGTTCGCGAAAGCGATACATGAAGTGTTCTCAAAAGCGCGTGATATCACAATCGATTCAAGATATATAGCCTCGGACCTGGGGTTCCGTTGGAATGCGGGTTCCGTCAGGTCCAGCAAAGTCCCTTCCCCACCCTTTAGCTATGGATTATGATACGAAAGTAGAAAATACCTTACAGAATGAGGGAATTATAATGACTTTTGCGCCCTGTATTATAAGTGCCCGAAATGCTTCTGGGACTGCGCTTTAGATCAATTTCTCCACCCGCAATTTTTTGCCGAGGGGAGGAAGAAGTGGCGGCATACACGCCAAGTCCCAGCATATCAAAAGACCAACTTTTCCAAGCGGGGTATCTATAACTGTATGCGGGTTGTTTCCAGCGGCCTCCAAGTGGGCCCTCTCGGTATGCCTATTCACATCTTAGCCAAGCTCATAACCACAGGGATAAAGGAGAGCTAAAAACCAAAGATTCTTCTTTGTATACGAGCCCAATATCGTTCCCTCATTCGATATGAAGTAGGCAACGTTATACAGCATATCCTTTCCATCATCAACATGTTTCTCAACGAATGTCCCCGGGACGATATTGATATTGCACTCCTTCGCTAGTTCCTGCTCCCTCCCTCACGTTTTAGCCCAGGGCAACTGAGTGACAAGTTGCAAGGATTACATACGCAGAACTTAAAAAGGTACTCTCTATCAGCATGGGCATCCGCAAATCCAGGGTCATTTGGGACCCACGAGGTGAGAGAATACTCGGGTAGGACTGCCAATCGAGCGCCTCCCTCAGCAGCTTTCCGAATGAAGTCCTGAGCACGGCTGAAGTTGTCCTCCAGCTGCATCGGCTTGGAGTGAAGTTGGATTACAGCGCACTTCCATTTCGACGGTATTTCAGACATATTTTGACGGAGGGTTTGTCCTGGGTGTGGTTTAAGAATCGTATGTGGGACTCACCGGTATTCCTGCGAGGCTTGGTTTTTGACTGATCTCAGATTATGTCATGTTACCATATAGAGTAATTGCCGTAAGGTGCGGTAATGATGAGCGAGGCTCTCAGTATTCAATGATCGAAGTTACGGTAAAGGGAAGACTATTTTCTTCTTAATATTATTTAGTAGGGCACGCGCCAGCATGTATTTCTCGCTGCCTGGTGGAGAGGCATGATAGCGTTCCCGGGAACTGAATTGAGCTCTCGAATAATAATAATCATGGCCTGAGTGATCTTTTACGATGAGGGTCCGAAAGTGGTGCCCTGGATGCCTCTTTGGGGCGCGTTAGGATCCTTTTTTTGATCCTCCGAGCAAACAACAAGTTCTTCCAGGGGCTGCGCACCATGACCTGGCGCATCGTTGTCGCCCAGCACCCGGCGCATCGTTGTCGCCCAGCACATCATAGCAGCTACCAAATCGCCCATCATTCGGTGTTAAGGGCACTCCACGAGCCTGGCAACAGAAGAAACGTGCCCCCCCGGTTTTCCATACAAACCATCACTTTTCGTACATGCCTATCAACTCCATAAGAAATTTATTGATAGAGAGCTTAATCCAAAGATTCACATAGTTAAATGTCAGACTATAGGAATGGTTCTGAATTCTGAAAGGCTTATGCTGGGATTACAATGCCGTACGAACGTGGAGGGGGCCGAATAAATTTTTAAACTCGTATTTGCATTCACGATTACCTTCAAATCCACCCATTTGTGGTTGGTATTTGGAGTGATTGGTACAGTACCTTCGTTGGCAGTTTTGCGGGAACGGTTTTTGAGGCTGCTGTGTGGCGAAACCAGGAGTACGGCGGGGCGTTTGGGCACCCCCAACAGTTAGAGCTCCTTTTCTCTCGCTTGATTGATTGGCAGGGAAGGGTTGTAGGTGTTTGGAGAGCGATCGGTGTCGGTAGTAAGGTTGACTGTACCGGTTGTAGTAGGGTGAGGCTTAAATGGGTTGGGCCGAGGACAGAACCCACCAGTTATTTTATCGCACGAGTGATGCTTGAGTGGCAGGATTAATAAATGAGCACTACCGTATTTGACAAACTGCTGTAGTTGCCCTCCAGTATGATACCATTGTACGGTAGCATTATTAACCGAAAATCGCGATGCTTCTTTCTCAAGGGGGGCTGTGAGGTCGGTCTGCTCATAGTAGCGTTTTGTTTATTTAAAGTGATAGCAGTGTTCTAGCCGAGCTCTCGAAGGTTTGTAGATTTTCCTATGAGTCGCACGGGTCGTACCTTCCACATTGCCGCCAGAGATCTAGCCATTAGAAAGCTCAATTACTTGGTTTGAAAGGTACAGCCCCAATTGATTCCCACAAACTCTCCTGTGAAGCATAAAGCAAAACAAAACGCTAACCAAACACATTTTTAATCTAGGGGCCTCGATGACCTGCCTCTTCAACTGTATAAGGCTTAGGGAATCCTGCAGCAATCCTAGTTGTCTCCTGCCAGCATCATTCCCGGCACCACACCCATTGCCTTTCGGGCTGGGGACTGTTTATCCTCTTTTATATGGCCCGTGTTGATAGCCTTCTTGCGTTGTTTCAGGATATGGGACAAGAGAGAGAGAAATGGATGAAGGAGTCTTCAATTATTGTGGACTGCATTCATGAAGCGTTAAGAAGCGGGGGATTTGTGGTCGCATAACTGAAGGTGAGCATCCATCAGAGCTTTTCTCCCTTGGAGTTTGTTTCTGGTAACTGATTGTTATTACCCAGGGAATATTACTATTTTCAACGGGGGACCTTTAGAGCGAAGCGGGGGGATTGCGGTCTTGAGATGTAATTAGCTGTTAATTGGTTGACTGTTGAATGGAGGGTGACCCCCTGAATGAAGTGTGGGAGGAGGCGTAGTGGTCAACAAGCAGTAGCGAGGCGACAGTCACATATAGCCAGTGGGAACTATCTCTGGGAGAGGTCTGGAAGCGGGTCGTGTAATATAGAAGGCGGGCAAAAGGAAAAGTGGAAAGTGGAAAGCATGGAGGGGGAGTAAGTACTTATCCTCCTGAGGGTTGGGTTTGGGGTTATCAGTACCGGTAGATATCATGGACCTCTGGGGGAGGGGGTGCCCGTAAGCCAGGGTGTTGAGTTGGTGACCGGAAAGGGAAAATAAACGGGGTTTCGGTTTTGTAAGATCCAATGAGGGGTGTGGGTTATACTAGAACGTGAAAGAACGCCATGGGCTATACACCCGTATTATGAGGGCAGAATAGAGGAGTACAATATTGTGATGCAGAATTTATCTAGCTCCAAGTCTGGCTACGCGAGTAGAAAAACAGACCCTTGCTCTAATCCCCCTCCGGGTCTCTTGACTCAGAATCTGGAGATTAGCGGGCCGCCTGAGATGGGGGGTTTCAAGAATTTTTATGGTAACGTATTGGACCGGGGAGCGGATCAGACGGCGAAGTGAATCAGCTAAAATACACCAAAAAAAATCGAAATCTGAAAATCCCAAATGAAGCCCAACACTGGGAAAACAAAATACAAAGGTGTAGATGGTATTCCAGGTAGCATATTATGTTAGATTCGCCCTTTTTTGAGCTTAATTCGGGTGTTTGGTTTTGTCGAAATTTCTGCCGTGGGGACATGATCAGAATTCACATAAAAAGTGATTCACTTCCCTGTCTGATCCGCTTCCCGGTCCAATACATTAAGGTTAAGAACAGGTCCCATGATTTACGGTAGTCTTGGTGGAAAGTGCCTGATATTTGGCGTTCAAGACACTGCATATCACAGAAGGAATGATATCATTAATTTATTAATACTGTGTTTCAATCATCGCCCCCGCAATTCACTGGATTAACCAAAGGAAACGAAATCTCGAACTTGGTATCATCCACCAGGAGATCATTTCACAGTTGAGAAACCCCCTCCTCTCCTGCCATTCCTCCACCACCATATCTCCCTCCCCTCCCTCACACACAGCTAAGGAATCCTCTGCCATGATCTCATACGACCCTCCTTGTCGGCTTTACCTCAGATTTACGACAGGAAACAAACGACGTGTATGCCCTGCTTAGTGGGGTAGGATTCCCAACAAGATAACCCGAAACGTAACCTCCTGCTTCAAAAAGTCTGACAAACTCGGCAAAAAGGTGATAAAATCTCCGGGAACCAGTCTCACGCTGTGAGGCACAAACGGACGCATGGGTGTTTAGAACACTAATTGTTTCAGCATGAGCTAGGTTAAGTTAGTATTCATACATAATTGAATTATTGTAAAAAGAGGAAATTCCTTACTGAATTCTCGCACAACCTGTGGCGGGAGACCATAGAGTTCCCTGTAAACGGCATAGTCTTGTCTCGGATTGTTTCCTGTATATAAGTGGGCGTCTGCAATCGCATCACCTCCGTGTACTATTCCATTTCCGCCTCTAACAAACTCCTCATCTTTGTTGGTAAACCCCCCAAATTTATCTCGTTTGAACGTGCAAACAAATCGGTGCCGGGCGAGTGTGTATGCTTCCAGAGAGAGTGTCAGATCTCCTACCTGGCTTTGCAAGGATTGGATCTGGCTCGCAAGCGACATATTGTTTTCCTCCAGAACCTCCATTCTCATGGGCAGACTTGCAAGGCCGAGCCCAGCCTGATTCCCAACCGTAACCGGTACCATATCATAATTGACCTCAAGTTGGTTATTCTTGAGGATATCATGGAAGGCTCTTTTCGCTGATTCGATCGTCTCGTTATAATCACCGATATCCGCTCTAGCAACCAAAATTGCATCACACTGCTCTCCCATCAAGCTCGATGGTGTGGAAGGCGCCCCCACCTAGTTTTTACATTAATTTTAATCAGTTAAAGGCAAGAGAAGCGGGCCAGGAGGAAAGTACCCCAATCCCCTCTTGGGTGATTCTGCGCGCTTCTCCAAAACCCATCATGGGTGAATTTGTAAAAGTTATGCAGCGAAGACCACGTTCGTGACCAGCGCCAGAGATGCGTGGGCAGGTCCTGACTTTTGGTCTGCAGCGGATATAACAGACTCCTAACCCCTTTTGTCCGTAGGCTTTGTGGCCAGAGATGCTCATCCAATTAACATTCCACCTGCCGTCGTCAAAAGGAATCTTGCTCCTGGCCTGCGCACCATCAATGCTGAAGACACCTTTTCCTAAACACCGCCCCCCGATCTCTTCCATCGGCTGGAAGACCCTGATCTCATTATTGACTGTCATAATTGAAATTAGCACTGGGTCCAGGTAGATCTCCTTCTCCAAACGGCACAGGTTGATCAAACCATTATTCTTGACTGCAAGATAGGTGATGTCGTGCCCCCCATCTCGCAAATATCTGCCTAAATCCAGCACACACTTGTACTCCATCTGCGATGCGATGACACGATTCCCGGACTTGCAAAACCTCGTCAAATACTTGATTGATAAATTGTTTGACTTTATGACCCCTGTGGTGATCATGAGCTCCAGCGGATGAGCTTCGATGAGCTTTGTGACATGCTTACGTGCAACTTCAATCGTCTCCTCGGTTTCCCACCTGTTGGTATGTGTGCAAGAATGGGGGTTTCTGTATAGACTAGTATAAACAGGAGGTAAAGCACCAAGCATGTGAGTGGCTGTAGGAGTAGTAGCTTACATGTCGAGGTAGATTGGTTGAGATTCCTCATCCAATATTGCGGTTTGCTTGAGAAAATCTATTCGCCATGGCTATTAGTTTCCCAATCGTCCTGCGAGAAACATGCAAAAGAAGGGGGAAAGTGAGGTACCGGTAGAAGGAAACAACATCACATCCGCCGTCGGACCACCCCCAAGATCAATCTGCCTCAACCTGAATCCAGTCTTGCTCACAAAACCACACACATCTACCCGCCAATCTCCAACCTCTAGCTTTACAGCGGCCTCCCCATTCTTCTCACTTGAAGATCTGAATTTACTATGCACCTGTGTTGCCAATCCCCCCTGTAGGGTTGCAGTAGGACGGAGTAGAGCATGAGAGAAGCACACGATGCGTCGAGCAGCCTTGGCAGCCATCGTCATGATGTGAGAGCTAAAAAAAATTGTGAAAGGTCCTGTAGGGGTGTGGCTATTAGATGGCGGAGGCGGAGGGGTAAACGTCGGGGAAGAGTTAAAAATTGCGGGCGGTGGCGAGGATGTTTTGAACTCTAGAGGGGTAGGGGGAGATAAAAAGGAAAAGGGTGGGTGGATAGTAATGCCACGTGAATGGAGCCTGGAAGGTCTTGGCAACGACTTTTTGCTAGGGTGGAGGGGTGCTGTGCAACAGGTTCGAAAACTGGAACCGTGGAAGCTTTAGGCAAGGGCCAGATCAGTTGACCCCCGCAAAGGATATAGATAAGCACCCGTGATATGTTTTCCTACAAGACAGGGATTATTTTGTGGGTTAAACCTAATGAAATATGCCAAAATAGACTCCCGGATGCATATCACTACTTAAGTAAAAAGTGCACCTTAAAACCCAGATGGAGGGGAGGGGCCAAAACCAAAATCTTGCTACGGTTGTTTGCTAGCCGACTTACAGGTATAAAGTGTCCGGATACCTGGGCGCCAAGCCTCATGCAAATTTGTGCTCAAGTATCTGTAAGCATGAATAGATATGTTATGTATGGGGGTGGGACTTGGCTTAGTACCCAGTTTCGTGGTGTAGTTGGTTCTACACCACGAAATCATTACAAAATTGATCATTCTGTACCCCTAAACCCGAATAGGCAGTTGATGAGTCAGCTATTGGTACGCCAGATCACCCGAGTGATGATATAAAGTACCTGAGCAAAAGTCTTGGTGAAATGAGAGTGTAAGCGAGAGCGATGCAACCCCACCCCAATGGTAACCGATCAAATTTTTCTCACCACATCAACCATGGCACCCAAGACATCCCGCAAAGAGCTCACCGGAGTTGAGAAAGGCATGATCATTGCCTTTTTCCAGGTTTTTCAGCAAATTTCCATGGTTAGTCAGATTGTTGAACGGCCTTGGTCAACGGTCCGGAATTTCCTTGCTCGATCCCTGAAGAGAGGTTCAATTGAAAA